>MJUU01023993.1:46969-61989 GCA_002080025.1 Modiolus philippinarum
TTTCAAATCTTCTTTGGTTTACTTTTCTCTTTTAAATTTTAGAGAAATTCCCTGCTATCACTTTATTAGAAATAATTATTTGTTACATAATCAAGAGCAAAAAAGTGTTTCTGTACAAATTTTTACATTTTTTTGCAAAAAATACTTTCATTAACTATACTTATTTCACAATTTAATAATATTGTATATAACTGTATCTTGTTTAATTTAGTCATGATTATATACCCACAATGCAAACATCCTTGTCAGGTAATATTGAAGTTGCATCTAAGCTTCAATGCCTGTATAACTTTACAACTAACCTGCATGGCTATGCCATGGTGGATTTCAAAATGGCCGCCATAAAAGGCGGGAAAATGCTACATTGTCCGATTTCAATGAAATTTGGTTTCCAAATAGATATTGATATTGCGATTTCAAAACCTGTGTTGAAAATTGTTCGTTGACCGCCATTTTAAAATGGCCGCCACAAAAGGCGGGACTTGAAATTCAACTTTGTCCGATTTTAATGAAATTTGGTTTCCAAATAGGTTTTGATGTTGCATCTTCAAAACTGATGTTAGAAATTGTTCGTTGACCGCCATTTTCAAAATGGCCGCCAAAAAAGGCGGGAAAATACAACATTGTCCAATTTCAATGAAATTTGGTTTCCAAATAGATATTGATATTGAGACTTCAACACCTGTGTTGAAAATTGTTCGTTGACCGCCATTTTAAAATGGCCGCCACAAAAGGCGGGAAAATTCAACATTGTCCGATTTTAATGAAATGTGGTTTCCAAATAGGTTTTGATGTTGCATCTTCAAAACTGATATTAAAAATTGTTCATGGACCGCCATTCTCAAAATGGCCGCCACAAAAGGCGGGAAAATTCAACATTGTCCGATTTCAATAAAATTTGGTTTCTAAATAGGTATTGATGTTGCGACTTCAAAACTGATGTTAACAATTGTTCGTTGACTGCCATTTTCAAAATGGCCGCTAAAAAGGCGGGAAAATTCAATATTGTCTGATTTTAATGAAATTTGGTTTCCAAATAGGTATTGATGTCGCAACTTTAAAACTAATGTTAAAAATTATTTGTTGACTGCCATTAGGGACCCTATGTGAAATGCATCCAAAGATCTTCTCCTCTGAAACTACCAAGCCAAATTGAACCAAACTTGGTCACAATAGTCCCTGGGAGGTCCCTTTAAAGTTTGAGATTTTTACGTACTTACCTCATTCAAGATGGCTGCCAGCGTGGAACATAGTTTAACATAGGGTCTCTATGGGAAATGCATTCAAATGTCTTCTCCTCTGAACCTACTTAGCCAATTGGAACCAAACTTGGTTACAATTGACTTTGGGTGATCCCTTCCAAAGTTTGTGATTTGTAGTTTGTACCTCATCTAAGAATGAAAATGTAACATCTGCTGAAGTGATTTATAGTATGAATGGGTGGTCTACAGGTGACAATGAATAAAACCAGTGACCAGGATAGCGATACAGGCTCATGTGAGCCTCTAGTTTGGTTTTATCTGTACTGATGAGACATAAGCTGTCGAAATGCGCATTTGCGGAAAATAAATTAACAGTTACTTCGGTATTTTGTTATTTATTCAATTCTTTCACATAATTTGATTAAATCCAAATTTGGACAACTGATTAAATGGTTTTTAAATTTTCTGGTCTGCAGCTCATTTGTTGCAACAAAAAGCACGGATTCTTGTCTGAAATTAATTCCAACAATCATTGCTACTGGCCATGTAGTGATACGATTAAGGAACTTAATCTTTTGCTGCAGAATTTTTGTTTGTTTTTGCAACATTGTTTATCAATAGGTCATTGGAATTCCCATGGGTACAAATTGTGCACCTCTTATTGCAGATTTTTGTCTGTTCTGTAACGAACATGACTTTATGAATAAAAAACAACTACAAAATGGAACCTTTTAACAGTGATTAGTTTATTTCTAACGACTAGTAAAATACTGAGGCTTCATTCCGTGTATGACACTTGGTAGATGTCCTTGGTACTGGTTTTGGCTTCCTATTTCGATATCTTTGGTAATGAGTGCTTCTTTTTTTCAATTTTACAATTGTGGATTATGGCTTTCCATATTATTTGATTCAAATGCTGCTGATGACAGGTTACTCCTTGAAACACGTGTACAGTATAACGAAATTAACTGTTTTTATGCAACTTGGGTATTTTTTGTATTTTTATGATAACAGCAGGTATACTGACAATATACCAGGTTTAAGATGATGTCGATATCATTTTTCCACAAGAACCGAAGCTTTATAACCCTGACAGTGATTCTAAATAGTGCCCTTTTCTGGATTTAACTATAATCATTGACTCTGGTAAAATGAAAATAAACATTTACGATAAAAGGGATGATTATGATTTCAGTTTAACTAATTTCCTTTTTTTTGACGGCGACATTTGTCTGGCTCCATCCGACAGTGATTATATTTCTCAACTAGTACAATTTGCACGCGTTTGTTCTACTCTTGACAACTTTAATGAGCATAATCTTTCTATCGCATCGAAACATTCACAACAAGGTTGCAGATTTCCTGCACTCTTTTTAATTCAAGTGATGGAACTACTTCAAATTTCATAAATTTGATATCAAAATATGCCACTCGCAAACAGCTTATTATCAAAGGCATTTCTCAACCTGGATTTTACGGATATGTTGTGAAGAAACGTAAAAAAAAACTTACCAAAAAAATCCAAACAACTGGAACGTAACTTATATTTTTAACATAATAGGCGATATCAACGGGATATTCTGCATGTATCCGTTAAATTGGCTTTAGGATTCAGTGACCTGAGAGTTTAACACGCATACTGGCCTCTCACTGCCGATATCAACTAAAAAACATATATCTTAATCACATGCTTCAAAGGAAAAAGACATGGATGAAGCGTTGCTCAGCAATTAGCAATGAATTCCACCCGGTGCTAAAGGCCGTCTTGAACTTGGTATATGAGTATTGCTCATTTTTAAGGACTCGTGGTGACTTCAAGATGAAGAACAACAATAAAAGCGTTGTTCCATTGCTTGGTTATACCATGTTTTTGTAATCCTGGAAGTTTTGAATTTGATTTTTCTTCCTTAGTGCGACAAACATTTACAGCAGACTAGGATCCTTTAGTTAACCGGCGGTTTTGCGGCGACAACTCCTTGACCAATTTTTCAAAATAACGTTCTATCTCTTTTCCTTTTCAAGTTTGGGGTCATGGAGTTAGTAGTCTGCCGGTATTGAGTCTTATTCGTATTATAATTATACTACAAAAAAAATAAAACAGGAAAAATTTAAATTGCTCTAAAAGTAACGAAAAATAGTAATGGTGGATTACATGATACCCCGCCACGTTTCACAAAATTTCAAAGTTTAAAGAGGCATAACTTTAAATCCCTGTGTACTTCTGAACCAAAAATTATACTTGACCTGTGTTTTAGGGCAAACAACTTAAATACCAAATTAAAAGACAGTATGCCATTTCATTCACAAGTTATCATTTGGAAACCCTATAATATGCACAATTTCAAAGTTTCAATGGCTTAACTCCAGAACCCCTTGGACCTCTGAACCAAAAATCCAACTTGGTCTGAGTTTTGTGGTACACAAGTAACATACCAAGTTTGAAGGCATTATATTGCTTCATTCACAAGTTATGAGTCGGAAACCCAAAAACTCGAAAAATTTGAGAATTTCAAGGGGAATAACTCCAGAACCACTTAGACCTCTGAACCCAAATTCGAACTTGGCCTGTGTTTTGTGGTTAACAAGTTACATACCAAGTTTGAATCATTCACAAGTTATCAGTCGGAAACCCTAAAATTTGCAAAATTTCAAAGTTTTAAGGGGCATAACTCCAGAACCCCTTGGACCTCTGAACCCCAAATCGAACTTGGCCTGAGTTTTGTGGTAAACAAGTCACATACCAAGTTTGAAGACCTTATGTTATTTCGTTCACAAGTTGTCAGTCGGAAACCTTCGGGGGACGGACGGACGGACACACGACTGAGGGTATCAGATAAAACCTCGCCACTTCGTGTGGCGGGGTATAAAAAGGGACAGAGAAAGGAAAGGTTTGGGTACCCATAAACCAGTTTAACCCTATCGCTCGTTTTTGCTTGTGCCCATACCAAGTCCCGAGTTCCTATCGTTGTTTACTTTTGTTTTTTGTTTTGCTTGTGTAGTTCCGCGGTATATTGGGGCCTGTGACTGTGTAGGTGTGGGTGTTTTCTGTTATCCTTTTTATTTAATTTCTTATTAATTATAAAACAAGGTAGATTTTAATGCCTTCAATTAGGTGTAATACAAATTAAACATTGATAGCATGGTAGACAGAACCGAGTAATTTCTATCAGGAGTCATAGTTATTATTAAAGAATGCCAAAATGGTAGATAGAATCGAGTAATTTCAATCAGGGATAACAATGATTAAACAAGACTAGCATGGTAGATAAAATCGAGTAATTTCAACCAGGGATCATAGTAGTTAAGACAAGGCCAACATGATAGACAGAATCAAGTTTTTTTTCTACCAGATAGAATCAAGTTTTTTTTTCTACCAGGGGTCCTAGTAATTAAAAACAAGAATAGCATGGTAGACAGAACCGAGAAATTTCTACCAGGAGTGATAGTAATTAAAACAAGGATAGCGTGGTAGATTTAATCGATTTATTTCTACCTTGGTTCATAGTAATTAAAACAAAGCCAGCAAGGTAGATGGAATCAAAACAATTCTACTGGTCAGCGTTCTTAGGCATTAATACAAGAATAGCATTTTAGACAGAATCGAGGAATTTCTACCAAGGGGCCATCGTAATTAAAACTAGGATAGCATGAAAATCGAGTTAATTCAACCAAAGCTCATAGTAATTATATCAAAGCCAGAAAGGTATATTAATCAAGTAAATCATAATAATTTAAATAGGGCGAGCATGGTATATAAATATATATACACAAGTAATTTTCTACCAGGGGGTCATAGTCATTAAAAACAAAACTAGCATGGGGTAGATAGAATCAAATATTTTTCTGCAATGGGTCAAAGTAATTAAACAAGGCTAGCACAGTAGACAGAAACAACCAGGGGTTATGGTAACTAAAACAGAATCGAGTGCTTTTTACCAGGGGTCACATTAATTAAAACAAGGCTAGCAAGGGGTAGATAGAATAAAGTAATTTTCTACCATGGATCAAAGTAATTAAACAAGGCTGGCAGGGTAGAAAGAATCAATTAAATTTCTAGCAGGGGTCATGGTAACTAAAACAAGGCTAGCATAGTAGATAGAATCGAGTACTTTCTACCAGGGTTCATGGTAATTGAAATAAGGCCAACATGGTAGGTAAAATCCATTTTTTTCTTCTAGGGGATAAATTATTTAAACAAGGATAACATTGTAGATTGAATCGATTAATTTCTGCCTAGGTTCATAGCAATTAAAACAAGGCCAGAACGGTAAATGGAACCAAGAAATTTCTACTAGTGATCATAGTCATTAACGCAAGAAGAATCAAGTTAATTCAACCAGAGGTCAAAGTAATTAAATCAAAGCCAGAAATATAGATAAAATCAAGTAATTTTCGACCAGGGGTCATAGTAATTAAAAAAGGCTAGCATAGTAGATATAATCGAGTACTTTCTACCAGGGGTCATAGTAATTAAAACAAGGCTAGCATAGTAGATATAATCGAGTACTTTCTACCAGGGGTCATAGTAATTAAAACAAGGCTAGCATAGTAGACAGAATCGAGCACTTTCTACCAGGGGTCATAGTCATTAACACAATGTCAGCAAGGTAGATGGAATCATGTAATATCTACCAGTGGTCATAGTATTTAAAACGAGGCCCGCATGGTAGATAAAATCAAGTAATTTTTACCATTGGTCATAGTAATTAAAACAAGGCCAGCATGGTAGATATATAGAATCAAGTAATTCCAACCAGAGGGTCACAGTAATCAAAACAAAAGTTATCAATATATATTTTATTATGAAATGTTTGTAAATATTATGACTTTTTACATGATATAACAATAACAACTAACGTTTTGAATAAAACAATACATAATACAAACTTAAATATCCTGTATCTAATATCATTTTACTTATGAGAATATCATATTGTGTTATATCCTCTGAGGTCATTGTTTAATGGCCAACTTTCTGTGTAGATAGAGAAGTTACATGATTCAACGTTTACCATGTTTATGTTAATCATTGGTGTAAAAAGTACTTGAGAGAAATTAAATATGTCATTTATATAACAACTGCTATGAAATTTCGTAAGTCTTATTGCATTTTGACTACAATATATTTAAAAATATTAATTGATGTTTCAGTTTGTTAGAACAGTCATATTTTATTCCATTGTTTTAGTTACAATCAAGCTGTACCAAATTATGAAAAGAGATTGACTCACATTGCAAAAATTTCTTAAACATAATTTTGGACTAAGTCACAGAAATTGATCACACAAAGGCAAAAACAAGAGAAGACTTCAGCATTGTATTTTATCATCACAAATCGTGTCAAAAATATCAGTTGATGAGACTGATAACAATGGTGTGTCAACAATTTCATTTTCTATCGTGTCAGAAAGGATTAAGACTCTTTGGGATTAGGATGAATATTATTTTCGAAGAAGTGAGAAAATCAATTCCTAATATAGCACGTATAAGTTTTTCTCTACATGTTGGTGTATTATGTTTTGAATGGTAACCAAACTGAACATTAAAAAAATTATATTACCCAATCCATTCCCCATAAAGAAGTTAAATAATGGAACATAATGTAAACATAAGCAAAACCAGAAAACATAACATTGATTTTATATATTGTATTTCGTTGTACATTAGATATATTGCTTATGGTATTATTGGTATATTTAATTGATGTGTTATTTACAGTGTATTTTGCAAAGATTGCAACCAGTTTCTTGGTTATATCAGTGGATAAAGGAGGACAACTCTGGCTATGTTTATGGTCATGTGGACGGCTGGTTCGCTACAATACTACAAAGTACAATGCTAATAACTGAAAACGCAATGTTTTATTAGTATTGCAGAAAATGCAGTTTGTATAGAATGTCCATTATGTATATTTCGCAATAACTTGTTCAGACATGTACATTGATGTGGGAAAGAAAATTAGATAGAAAAGTACTTCCTAGTTTAGATATTTCTATAAAAGAAAGAATGATATCAGTTATAGATTATCCAGCATTCTTACAGACTAATTAATTTAGATATAATAGATATATATTTAAACATATTCTATAGTTTTAGTGTCAACTATCCACTGGAGGATCCAGCCTTCAAATAAAGAGAGCTTCAAGATAAAAAGAGGGATTACAAGCTGGTTTTTTTTGCTATTTAAGTCAATTTTGGCTTTATTTGAAATAAGAATATTCTATAATATGTGGGTTTCAACCCGGATCTGCCAGTACTGTCCCATTTATATCTTAAAACAATGTCTCAATTTAACGCAATTTTACACTGTATCATTTACAGATTTACCCGAGTATATAATATTTTGTAGATCGTATTGCTTGTCTTTGACACCTGAATTTAATAATGTCTGTTGTATCTGTCATCACGTGGCACATGGGCTCGAGGTAACTGTCCATTCCTAGAAATTACAAGAGATATACGATTTAGTGATAGCGAAGCCATTTGTGAGTGGTTTAGAATTCGCCACCTCAGTTGCGTAGTATGTGCTTCTACATGCTCACAAACATATCAACAAAAAATTCAACCATCTCCTTCAATGGGTGTGGTGGTAGTTTTGCAATTAGGATTTACTAAAATAATCTTTTTGTTAATAAGATTTCATAAACAGGTGTATAGAACTACCTTTCATGGTTGGGCCAAAAAAATACCTGTGTTTCCGGTAACATACTCTTCAAAATTAGGGTCGGTAGGTAGGCATTTTTTTATTTTTCCAAAACTTTTTACATAGACATATAGAGAGTAACTTCTGGACTTTAACAGTGCTTCTTTAAAATTTGCTATAAAAAACTTTAGGGTAGACATCTATCTAGGGTCGGTCGGGTTACCGGAAACACAGATTTTTTTTATTCTGCCTGATGAGAAAGACCGTTCAAAAAGGAACAATCCCAAAGTCTTTAGTCGTCATCACGTGTTAGCGTGTCACGATCTCGCTTCATGAGACTGTGTCTTGGCTATCTTTACTACCAGACTTTATCCAAAGACTTGTGTTTTTTTGCATACTATTTTTTACCTGACATGTAATGCATGTGAAGCAAAGGACGTTTACCCTGTCTAGCAACCAGTCTCACTCATCATGAAGTGATTATTCCTGGTGAAAGGGTGCGGATTCATGATGGTATAGAGTTTCGGTATGTTTCTTTGGTGAAAAATGAGCAATTTAACTTACGCCAAAAACTTTAAGTAGAGAGATATATAGTATACACAAGATACAAAATATTTGAAAATAATCCACGGTACAATATTCTTTCTAAATGTTAAGTGAAAGTGTCTCTCTCTTATATCCCGTAACACAGTGAATCTAACCCCCAGTCCTGTAAGTGTAGCCTGGGGTCCTAGTTTTTGAGCCCGGAGTCCTTGTTTTTGAGCCCGGAGCCCAACGTTAAAAAGTCCTGGACCCCAGATTCCGCGTTATTCCCTACATTTTACCCATATCAGCAAAAATTTATAGTTCAACTGTTAAGGTAATATTAATTCGGACTAACCATCGGAAGTCTTCTCGTTTTCCCTGCATATAATTTGTGCCATGATAACCACTTTCTCTATAACCTGAACCTCTGTCGTATTCGTTACGTTCAAAAGCCCTATTGTCATACTGTGACGATGGATTTTTTCCAGTATAAAATTGATATCCACTTGTTTGATCTGATCTTTCAGTATCTCTACAATAGAAAGTCAAATATTTGAAGATATAACAGGTACCTTATTCTTATTTTTAGTTGTATTGACTACCTAATTTGACGAACAGATCTTTTGTTTCTAATTTTAAAGTATATTGACGACATGTTTCTATTTTTAAATTATATTGACGATATGGTTGTATCATTAAAGTATATTGACGATATGTTTCTATATTTAGATTATATTGACGATATGTTTCTATATCTAAATTATATTGACGATATGTGTATACCATTAAAGTACCGTATATTGACGATGTATATCATTATAGTACCGTATATTGACGATTTATATCATTAAAGTACCGCATATTGACGATGTGATTCTATCGTAGAAGTATACTGACGATACGCTATTTTTTGGTGATGACGAACAGATCTTTTGTTTTTGTTCTAAAGTATTTATTGATGGCCATAGTGTGTTTCTATTTAAAAACTTAATTGACGACATGTTTCTATTTTAAAGCATATTGACGATATGTTTGTATCATTAAAGTATATTGACGATATGTTTCTATCATGAAAGTATACTCGTCTGATTATATTTTTTCTATTTTGAAGGATATAAACGAGCACTATGTTCTGTTTTAGCTACTGATGCTTCTTCTATTTTTACATTTACTTACTTAATGCTTCTAACCTAGAAAGATAGCTGAAAAGGGTCGACAATCTTGTAATTATCTCCAATTAGTACAATCAGGTGCAAATTTAGTAGAGGAGGCATGAGGGCGTGCGCCCCCTAAAACAAAAAAATATATATAATTTTTGCGGTAAAATCGGAGTTTTTGCTTATAATTGTCTAAAATAATTAGAGGCTCGCACAGACCGGCTCCGCGAAAATCCAAGCCCACTGAAAATCAAATGACCCTTGCCTAATAATACTCCGCAAACAAAGTTTCGGTTTTATAGGAATCAGCTTGTCCGTTTATCAGTCCGTCTGTCCGTGGCATTGTCGGTGCATGTTTTCCTAAAAGGAAGCTTCAGGAGCTTGGATTTTGATGAAATGTTACACAGTTGCGGTACACTGCATGAATATGGTTGCTGCCCAAAATTTGAAGATAATTATGTCCCTTAAACGAAGTTCTGGAGACAAATTGCGTTTCTTATTATAAGAATTCTTCCCTCTTTCTTTATTCTCGTCACCTTGAACTTTTCCAAAGCAGATCTTAAGAGACCATTAGACTTAAGGCTTTCAAACTTTGTAGGATAATAGCCCCATATATCTAGATGTGCAATCCTTACAAAAAAATCAAGTGTGTTCATTAAGTTTACATTTAGGGGATCAAAAAGGGGTGGGGTCGTCAATATAAACCCAATTGGAAAATGAAATTCTGAATGTTTTTCACCAACTTTTCATCGTTTCTCAAAAACTAGCTCATTGAAACTTCATGCAAAAGGTAAGTGTGTTCATCAGCATAGGAGGTTTCAAAATAACGACTATTACCAAAAACAGCAATATGAAATAAAAGGGACAACAGGAAACACCTACAATGGCTGAAAATTATACTTACATGCCACAATCTGCTAGGGAACTACACAGGAAAAAAAAAACAAATAAGACAAAAGACAAACGAAAACAACGATAGGAACTCGGGACAGCCGGACTTGGTACCGGCACTAGGAAAATCCAGCTGTAGGGTTAAACCGGTTTATGGGTACCCAAAGCTCCCCTTTATCTGTCCCGTTTCCCTAATTAGTAATTAGTAAACATACGAATAAAACCCAATACAAATAGACTACCAACTCCATTACCACAATCTTGAAAGGAGAGAATATGATAATAATTAATTTTGAAAGATGGGTCAAGGGGTGCTCGCCGCTAAACTGCCGGCTAGCTAAAGGAGCCTAGTCTGCTCTAAACACTGTCGCACTACGGAAGAAAAATCAGACTCAAAACTTTCCGCAGGATTTGGTCAAGAGTCATCATATATTTCAGTATACATCGGCAGTATCAGCGAGAGGCCAGTATGTATTTAAAATTTTCAGGTCACTAGATCTCAAAGCTAATTTAACGGATAAAAGCAGAGTATCTTGTCAGTATCCCCTATTACGTAAAGAATGTAAGTTACGTCCAAGTTTTTCTGGATTTTAATCAGTTTTTGTCATTTTTAACAACATTACCGTAAAAACAAGGGTTAGAAATGCCCTTAGTAATAAATTGTTTGCGAGTAACGCCATATTTAGATATTAGATATTTATATCTGTTATAAAACTTCTTAAAGGTATTCAACAACTTATGAAATCTGTAACCCAGAGTAGATGTACACACGACTTTTGAAATTTTCTAAATGGCCGCCATGGCCGTGGAAATGGGAAAAGGGCTGGAAAATTCAAAATGCTCATATTTGAATGAAATTTTATAGGACGGTTGTCTTGCATGTGTAGAAATGATTTTGCTTCAAAATTTTCAAAATGGCAGCCGCTACCATGGAAACAGAAAAAAGACGGAAAATTCAAAATGCCCCGATTTAGATGAAATTTTACATGAAGGTTGCCTTGCATGTGTAGAAATGAATTTTATCTTCAAATTTTCAAAATGGCGGCCGTTTCCATGAAAACGGAAAAATGCGAGACAATTCAAAATGCTCCGATTTGGATGAAATTTTACATTAATGTGTCCGACATGACTTATTGTGTAGAAATGAGTGTTTAGTTGAGGAATCTCGTAAAAGCTGTTGTTTCCATGGTTATTTTGTGCAAAAACATCAAAAGTGTTCGTTTCGGAGACATCTGTAACGCTCTTCGTTACAATAATCAATATTTCGTCTTGAATATTTTCCGGAAAGTGTGGGGACGAACCTTGTCAGCGCATGTCCTCTGAAACGGGTGCTTGGATTTTTATAAAATGTTACAGAATTGTAGCACAACACCTGAAAAAGTGCATGAAGTAATACGGTTGCTGCCTGAAGCTTTAAAAGGGAGATAATTTGCCTTTGAATATTTTCTGGAAAAGGGGGAACCTTGTCAGCGAATGTCATGTCCTCCTAAACGGGTGCTTGGATTTTGATGAAATGGTCCACAGTTGAAGAACAACACATAATGTGCATAAAGTAATGTGGTTGCTTCCTGGAATTCAATAAGGGAGACAATTCGTATTCAAATATTTTCTGGAAAAAGGGGGAGGCTTGTTAGCGCATGTCTTCTTAAGCAGGTACTTGGATTTTGCAGAAATGTTATACAGCTATAGTATACCACTTGGAGATGTGTATGATGTAACATGATTGCTGTCTGAAATTTTGATGGGGAGATAATTTGTCTCGGAATATATGCTGGAAAAAAGGGGCAGGTATATCATTGTGTCCATAGTTTATGTGTCCACAATTGTACTGTGTCCACAACTGTATTGTGTCCACACACACTTAAATTGCACTTGCCATATTGATTGGGGGTTCAATGAGCGGGGAGTATAGCTGACTGCCATTGGGCGATAACACTAGTTGAATATCTGTTTACTTCATTACCTTAGTATGATATGAATGTTATTGTGATTTGATATTCCAATATCGAATTTATTGGAATGTCTTAGTTACCAAATCTGTACACATTTAGGCACATTTGGAAGCATTACGAAAACAGTTTTGTCATTGCTTTGTACTCGAACTTAGAAAATACATCTAAGCGATTCTTGCCTTTTTGTAATTTGTATATGTGTGAACTCCGACTCCAAAGGGCCTGTAGAAACGAGACCACGGAGACATTAAAACAAACCTCGATTGACTTGGATTGGCGTTTGACCATAAAATAGGATCACGCTTCACTGGTTCATTGCGTGAATCCATTCTAGAGTCTGGTATGATCTGTTTTTCATATTTTCCACTTGGTCTATAGCCACGTATTTCGCCTCCGCCGCCGCCACCACCACCATACCCGTTACCATAGCTACCACTATACTGCGCATACCCAACCTTCTCATTGATAGCTGAAGGTGGATAGCTGTCAACATCTGCTTCATTTTTGTTCCTGAAATTTGTATTAGTAGAACCTAAACACCACATGCACCGTTACCTCTACGTAAATAATAGAACAATACACAAAATTACCATGCCACACTATGTTCAGAGTCGCAATGCGATTTTTCGTCTGTAGGGATGTGAGACTATTCTGCGTCCAAACTCGTTGTAAAATGGCTATATTATATAAGCATGGCCATTCCATTATTATGACGCCTTTCCGGCTTGATTACGAGTTTTATCAATAAATAAGTATTCGATAGAAATAAACTTGTCGATATCGTACTATATTCACTCAGTGAAACGAAAATGGATGCCTTTACTCAGAATCGAGTGCTTCTGTCCTAGTAGAATCGAAATAATTGATGGGCCTTTGAAAACAAAATTTTACCACGGGTTAGCTCTTTATGGAAATATAAAAGCAATATGATAGTATTTTCTTTAACATCATAATTAACTTGATCATGTTGTTAGATATAATTGTCCTACTAAATCAGGAACAGACTATGAGACATGCACTTGGGCAGAAAATGACCATCTTTTCTTACAATTTGATAATTTATTAGCCAGAGTTATTCCCCTTACCCCGCAAATAAATTCAGAAATGTTTATATATATGACACTGTATGTTTAATATTATCAGTCACCTATAATTTTCTTACTTTTGTACAAAATAACAGTTGCAAAAAAGGCAAAATATAGACAAAATGCTCTTCAAATATTCTGTAGTACTGTAAGTTATCCCATGAAATATTTTACTTAAAATCCAGCAGATTTTGTTTATATCATCATTTTATCATTGTTGTTTTAATTTTGTTTCCTACAAGATAATTCAATACATATCCAACCCTTATTTCGCCAGATAAATTCTTAACACGGATTATTTTTAAAAATGAAGTCCATTTAAGTTATTTGGACTCATAGCTTTGTAGTGATCATTTTCTGTCAATTTATTGTTTTATTGCAACAACCTTTAACTGGTGAAATGATCCTACCTATCGTCACTGTATTTATTCGCTAGGCAACATATTAGCAGAATTCCTAGCATTAGTACACCACCCCCTGCCGACGATGTGCCGATAATCAGTTTTTCATACGTTGTCAAGTCGCCATTCCCTGAAAATGAAAATTGATGATTTTTTTTTAAACAGGAGAATGTACTTTTTGCAAGATAAAGTTGTTATATTCTAGAAATTTCTGAGGATGGGTGGACTGTTAGCCATTTCAGTGCATTTTGGGTAGAGTATACACCGGGATATTTTGATTAGCTAAAAGCGTAAATAACGTGAAGTCATTAGTTGAAATCGACTGTGCTGACACCTGAATTTGCGAAACTAAATTTAAACTTAACCCATAATCCAGCGGATTACGTTTCTTAGAAGAATAACGTCAGATGTTGTGACATTGTCTCCGTTCCATTAAATTTCTGACATAAAATTACAATTTTAATCAGTTACCCGGATATGGTCTTTAATAAACCAATCTTTTCTCTTCTAACTTTACTTTCTCAAGTTGTTTTTCTATAGTCAAGTTGTGTTTTCAGTAGTGTATTGTCTTTTGCAATGTTACTTAACTTACCTTAGATGAGAACAAATATATTTTCTCTTTGAAGGACAGTAGTGACTTGAGATATATTCCCAAGAAAATGTGAATGGCTATACATCTGTTTGTTCAAATTTCATTTTTAAAAGACTTTGCATTAAAGGAAATATTTGTTCCCTTTTTCAGAGATATGTCATGCAATTCTTAATATAATTGGAAGAAATAAAAAAAAATATGTTCCAATGTGTTTGCTAATATATAACTTGATTGCCACATTTCCGACAAATATTTATTGAAACAATGGAAATATCAGAAAAAAAATTGATAAACAAAATTTTTTACATACATTCACATTTGTATGAAATCTCATTTGGTGCCCATGATCCTCCTGACGAACATGTAATTGGCTGTTGACCAAATGTAAGTCTGCGACCAAATTTTCTACACCCAACTTGGACTACGGTTCCAGATGTTAGGCTGTAATTTGACAAAATAATGTTGCTATCGTCTGCTGGCACAATTTGTGTACAGTCGCCTGAAATGGATATGAAGAGAATTATCTAAAAGTTTTGCTTTCACATCCCCCCTGTCTATGTTAGAACTGTAAC
>MJUU01023993.1:62013-85156 GCA_002080025.1 Modiolus philippinarum
TTTTTTAATAAAATGTTTCGTTTTCGGAAATTATTTCCTTTAAAAATATATTCTGACCTCCAAAAGTGTGCAATAACTGGAGATACAGAGGCGTACAATAACTGAAGTTACAGTCAGTTATTGTACATTTGTGACATTCATTTAAGCTCCTCCCCTTTCCTAAATCCAACTGTATCTTATATATAGTACATTTTACTTCAAAGGAATTCCACAAACGTCAATTAAGGTACCTTAATTGACGTTTGTGCAACCCAGTCATATATATACTAATGAGAAACATCTCCCCGTACCAAGTTAGTTTTATATGGTCAACGTGGCGATAATTTTAATTAGCATTTTAAAATTGAAATTATATCCAATAAGACCATATATAGCTAACTTGGTACAGGGAGATAACCCACCAGTTTTTCTTATGAGTATTGTCACGATACCATTCTCAGTTTGAAAATTCTGCTGATGGCTGAAGAGTACAATAAAAATACGTAAAATTTATAGGCACGTATACGAACACATGCACTGTAAAAATGCTTTATCAAATGACCACAATTATAATGTTTGAGATCCAGCTCTATTTAGTATGTGAGTTTTATCGTAATAGGAAAACATGATAATCCACAGTTGGCACAGGGTAATTATCGTGCAACTTGTTTGCCTTTTTATTACATATTTTGCTGTGCTGGATGTTCGCTTTGCTGTGTTTCCTGAATTTGAAAAAAATAATCAATTTCTCATTTCTCGTGAAATGCCGTTTTATTTCTCGTGTGAACGTGCACAATACACCATTCCCGTATCACATCACTATCACATTGACTCATGCAAATGTCATCTTTAAACCGAAACACCTCATCGCTGTTGAGTTGGTTGTTCAGTGCAAAAGAATAAAAATTCTTATATTATAATAACTAAAGGTGACAAGAATGAAAAGGTCGTGTATAGTTTAAAAAGATCAAATGTCAATACTGAATAGAATTAGCAAAGTTCACAGACCGTAAGAAATTCAAGAATCCCTAGAGTCAGGAAAACATTTAAAAACACTATCATCTAGGTCTTCCTCGATTTTTATTGACATATCGTGTTGAACTTGGTTATCCCGATGTTGCCTGTGATATTGTGCCTGATGCAGCTTTACTTTTAGTCCATCTATTTTCTTTAATACAGATAGCCAGATCTTTTGTCATTCCCCCGACTCTATTACACCTCTAAACTTTTAGCAATTTTTCCAAATTCTGTATTATTATCTAATTTAGCTCTTTGGTACCGGTAATAGTAAAGCTAGTGCTTAAATCGGTTTATGGGTACCTAGTCCTCTTGTTCAGGCAGATAATGAAAGCAACATGATTAGCTGAATAGAATAAAAAAAGATAAAAGGAAGCAACTATACAACGGCAGAAAAACACAGTCACGCGCAACAATATACCAAGAAACTGCATGAGAAAAAAAAACAAAAAAAACATCAGGCAAAGGTAAACAACTATAGAAACTCGGGATATCCGGACTTGGTACCAGCACTAGCTAAGCTAGTGGTTAAACCGGTTTATGGGTACAAAAACATCACCTTTCTCTGTCCCGTTTCCCCATAGTATAATAAACATACAAATAAAACCCAAAACAGGTAGACTACTAACTCCATGACCACTATCTTGAAAACGAAAAGTGAAAAAAAAAATAATTTTGAAAGATGGGTCAAGGAGTGCTCGAACAGAAGTCTCTGTTCTGTTGACAAAATCTATAATGTCTGGTCACAGTGCAGTGAACTACTTCTACCATCAGAACAGATTGAAACACTGGATATTTCTTATTATAATTTGGAACTTCATTCCGTGTTTTATACATTTCAAAAGTGAGCTAGTTTTCCCAAACAGTATGTAACAGAGCGGTACAAATCACTGTTATATTTGTGTGTATTTACTCATTACAATATCACAAAAATTAACATTGTGTTTGCATTTTTAAGAAAATTCTACCTACAACAAATACTCTTTATAGGGAAGTATGGAAATGATTTTGATTGATTGATTCTTTGATTAGTTAATGTTTTCGTCCTGTGAGCAATATTTCATATCAGGGCAAAAACATGTTAATTAATACCAAAAAAATATATGTAAAAGAATATGTAAAAGTAATAAGGTGGAAGGCACAACTTGGGCAACGAGTTTTAATTGCCATTGGAAATGGGACAAATGGGTAGGGGTAGAAAATGTAGCCTTCTATGCGACCACTGAATCGGTTTTCAGGGGCTCTGGCTACAGAACTGCCGGCCGTGTCCCCATTTGGTGGATTAGGGAATGGCCTGTCTATGCGGGGTAGTCAGGTCGTAATACGAAAGCCTGATCGCGAACCATTGTAGCCAAACTGTATGGAGAAAAGCCATGCTCCATGCAGTACAAAGACCCCTTCTATATTGTCTAAAGAGAGCAGAGTCACTGTGACTCGTATAGAAGGCTAGATTTCCCGCCCCGGTCCATTTCTCCACTTTTCCAGTGGCAATAAAAACTCGTTGTCCCTTTTCTTCTCTTACTTATAATTCTGAATTTATTAACTTGTTGTCGTCCTGATATAGCTGAAATATTGCTCACTGGACGTTAAACTCTAATTAATCAATCAATTAAAAATGCAAATTATAACCTGATGATGGCCAACATCTTAGTCTCGATCTTTAATAGCTTACCTTGCTTCATTTTATCAAATCAAAGTAATCCTAAAATATTGAAATAACATATACTTTTATGTTGAAATCATACTAATTTTTATGATGTCACACTGAAATATGTACTTTTCAATTCCATTTCAATACTTACTTATATAACAGGAGATCAAATTCTTCATTTATTTTAACCCCACTTTTTGTAAACAAGACCATTTTCTAAATTTTGACTAACTCTCTTTCACAATGACATTTATGGGTAAATAAAGAGCCAACCGTATTCATTCAACAGTTTCTATAATTTCGAATCTATTCAATGTACCGATAATAAAGAAAGATCCGTGATAAGACTGAGATAAATGGTGGTTAAGAGGTTATGCAAAGAGATGAATTAAGGTTTGACGGTAATTTATAAGTCGGTGTATAGACAGACGAAGGGACTGGTAAAGTTTTGGGACGGTCATATGAGGCGTGTAAAGTTTTGGGACGGAAATATATAAGGCGTGCAAAGTTTTGGGATGGCAATATGAGGCGTGTAAAGTTTTGGGACGATAATATAAGGGTGTAAAGCTTTTGGGTTGTAATATGAGTCGTGTAAAGTTTTGGGACGGTAATAAATTAGCAAGTGTAGACTATATGAACATTCGATCTGCTTCATCGAAATTAAGACTGAACTATTACATTAACTGTCCCGACAATGGAAAATGGTAAATTTATATAACTCTTCAAGAAGTTACAAAGTTATTTCTTGGTTTGGATTTGGAGACGTTACATTTTCACTGGGAGTTACAGCTGCTAGTAGCATTAAACTTAATCGTGTGCTACTAAAAATGATTTCACAACTTCAATTTCCCTCCAGAGCAGAACTTTCAAATTAAATGTTATCAGATAGAAGTATATTATTGTAAGATGAGGTTGATAACTATAAAATATTGCCCGAAGAAACATGTAATAATACATATATTATATGTATTGGGATACATTAAGCTAATTGCCAGGGATAGAATGATTATTATCAACTTTTGGCAAGTCACCTACAGGTTGTATATTTTTCTCAATAATATTAAGTTAAGATGAGTTAAAAGCCGTAGATTATAGCAGTGATGGTTAAAGGTTTAGAATTTTAAAGTTCGTTTGCTGTCATTGAATGTGACTTACAAACTTTTATAGGGATAGATTAAGCGTACATTTTGTTGACATTTCAAGATTAAATTTTGGCAATCTGTCATTCTAGTATACTATAAAGAAATTCGAGTGAACATGAATTTTGAGAGCACATGTTTAAAATACTGGCTTTGTTGTTGTGGTTAGATAATCAAATGTAATGGGTTCCCCCTTTTCTTTTGCTTGTTTCCTGGGCACATAGGCAGCCTTTGACTGACTGGTTCGCATCTGAGGCTAGTATTCCCCTGCAAATTGTAAGGTAGCAACCATTGTTACAAGGGTTAGAGGAGTTGAGAACTTTGTTTGAAAAATACTTCAATTTTGATAAAAGATAAAATGAATTTGCCTTTAAAATGTTTTGACAAGACTTAATTCTGATCACCTTTGGAATACAATGGTACACAGAACAAGAAGAAAAGGCGTTAATAAACCCTCAGTCACATCTATGGCATTCGTATACCAGATGACTACATTAAAAGTTTTATGGGTGTTAGAAGCGAAGCTACTTTAACAAGTTCATGTTGCTGTGTTGTGTCTCCGTGCTTATATTAAGTTCTTTTGCCAATCATAGGAACAGCTGCTGCTGCTTAATTATTTGTTTCTAAACAATGAAAAACAATGACAAAAATAGATAAAAAAGAAAAAAAAAATAATTCAGAGTTGTATTTGTATATGGTTGCAAATAAATTGATCTGTGAATCACTATGGAATTTTCTGATAATCAAGAGCAAATCAAATCAGGAAAATTTATTATTCAAAAATTGAAAATCCTGTTAAGTTCCATTTCCATCAATCGTAAGGACCCATGCACCCGGTAATTATATCAAAAACTGACCACAAACCGTGTTTGCAAAAATAATTCAATGTGCCTCTGTTGTGTGTTCAAATCAGACTAAAGCATAAATCTTTGAACAAATCGTGATAACGGATTTAAAATCATGTTATGATGACGTAATATGGCATAACTATATCTCTAAAGTGATTGGAATGTTAATCTGTTTGCTAAATAATCCATAAATCAAATATTACACATGAAAACTCGAGACCTCATTCAATGTAGTAATATATTCTCTTTATGTCTCGTCTATACTGTGGTATAGAAATAGTACACAGTATCTTCGACTCCTAAACTGTGCTGTCAGCCTCTAGGGAATCCCGGGGATAAAGAGATGGGATCCAGTTTTCCCGGCCGCATGGTATCCCCTTAACGTGAGTGAATTCGGGATTAGAGATGGTACTCGGTATCAACACAGTTGGCGGGGTTTTCATCCATTCCTTGCTAAACGGGGCTGAACTCGTGCACGCTTTCAGTTCGCATGATTATATGGTATTACAATCCCAGTTTTGACCAGTTACAACATGTACCATTGTCAGTGCTCAAGGATTGATTGATTGATTCGTTCAAGTTTGACGTCAAGTAAGGAATATATCAGCAATATCACAACGAGAACAAGTAATCAATTAAAAAAATGTAAGTTAAAAAGAAAGAAATAAAGATGGAAGGGACAATCGGGGCAACGAGTTTCAATTGTCACTGGAAAAGGGGAGAAATGGGTAGAGGCAGGAAGTTAAGCCTTCTATATACGACACTTAGTGCGTCTGCTCTCCTTGGAGAAATATAGAACGGATCTTTATACTGCACGGAGCGAGGCTTTTCTCCATACAGTTTGGCTACAATGGTTCGCAGTCAGATTTTCCGTATCATGACCTGATTACCCCGCATAGACAGAACTTCCCCTATCCACCAGCTGGGGACGCACCCGGCAGCTCCGTAGCTTGAGTTCCTGAACATCGATTCAGGCGCTGACAATGCTGAAGGAATCTTTTCAAGCGGGAATGGGGTCTTTCCTCATGCAATGTCTTTTCGGTCTTGTTGCATTTTTTTCTGTGAGATTCTCTCCTTTAATATTGTTGTATATCACAAAGCTTACTCATAGCTGACGGAGACTATGTGATTGTTTTATAACCGAATAATATTATATTTCAATTCTTGTACAAACTGAATGTGTAGTAGGAATTTTTGCTCAGTTTTGCAGATTGCTCGTCCAAATTATTTTTTATTTCACAGGATATTCGTATATGATTGATTATATGTCCACTCACTTTTATCAAGTTACTATCCAACCCCCATTATTGCAAATACAAATTTAAGGAAGGAAAGGGACTAGAGGAAGCACCATTCTAAAGGTTTATCGGAGTATTTTTGAAAAAAGAATGGTACTCTCATTTTAAGAGATTATAACGCCATCATCTTTTTATTTGGAAATCGACTGGGGCGGAAACACATATTTTGGGGAAATTTGGATGTATTGAAATATTTCTCAATTGGAAAGAATCCTTTTATCGGAGTTTGAAGAATGCAAGAAAAAAATCAATGTATTCTTAGACATTTTGTGATTTTGGATACTTCAATCGATTTAAATAGAAGAAGTTTGAACTAAAAAAAAACCGTTGGTACCGACCAGTGTAGGTAAACCAAACCCCTTCAAGTCCTGTCAACGCATCTATTTCCGCGTCTCTTTCCATTGTTATTTAAAGTTTTGGTAAAGAAAATATTTGTTTTTCATTTCACGGCTATGCATCACATTTTCTATATGTGTGGAAGTTTAATGACAAGCATGATATACTAAACTTAAATAAATCATGTTTCAAATATATTGGAAGAAGGTGCAAAATAATAAAGATTTAATTTGTCAAGTTCGAGACGACAGAAGTGCGAATTCAATATGCAAGTAGTTGCAAGTGCTGAACGATGTAGTGGTACTCCTTACAGGATATTCATTATATAAACCGTACATACAAGAAAATCGTCAAGATATAAAAACAATGAGTGCTAGCGAGATTGAAAGACAGAGCATAGTAACACAGATAAATTGCTCTGCATTTATAGATTTCTTTATATAACAAATAACTGTGCATCATGTTCAGCAACATCAGCAAACTAACACCAAACAACAAACTTAAAGGGGTCAATATAAATGAAAAAATTAAAGAAATAGAGAGGCAACAAAAATGACAAAACGACAAACAAGTTACTGAAAATTTAATTTCTGCATATATGCATTTCGCATTTCGACAACTTATGTCTCTTCAGAACGTCACAAAATAAAGGCATACACTGTGTAAACCCCTCAAAAAGGGTTTTGCATCAAATGCTCCAAAGTTAAGCATGGTCTTCTCGATACGTGCAGGAAACTGCGACTGAAAAGTGCAGTATTTAGTCAGACTCCGTAGTAAATGGAGTAATTGCATATGAGACAAAGTCTCTACAGCTTCATATTGAACAGATTCAATCAAATCAGCTTCTTGTTGGGTGCAATTGTCCCAAACAATATTGCCGTATTCTAGAATTTTTTCTAGTGACTTTCTATCAAGGTTATACTTCAATAATCTTAGAACATTTAACCTAGAACAAGCTTTAGAATATATTTGATTGATGTGGTCTCTCCATGAGCCTTTAGTATTAAAGTTAAGTCCAAGATGTCTATGGTTTGATGTATTCTCAAGTTAAGTATTATTCAAAATTCAAAAACAGGGTTGGGATATTATTAATATGTTGCATAACCGTAGCATGATTTTTTTAGAGAAATTTAAACTCGCCTTATAGATATATTACAGATAAGACAATAGTAGACGAGATTGCACTATAGCTACATGTATTTAAAAAAAAACTGGGAAGTTAGTTTGACGTAAGTATTTAGGTCTCCAGAGTTATCATTATGCTGTTGATGATGTATCAGTGGTCTCCGATCAAGTTCATATAATGCTCTGATAGAGAAAAATGTTTAAATTTGAGGAATGCATAAGGAATGTTGTGTGACGAAAAACGAAGTTTAAAGTGTTTAATTGTTGTTGTTTTTGTTTTTTCCTAACCCCTATATGAAATTTGCTTCAAATAACATATACCGAAGTTACGGTAAATTTAGTTTATGCATATGACCATTTCGACAACTATAACGTCTCTTCGGTGCAGATAAAATCTAAACATTTGGAAGACCAAAAAAGCAAAGATGTTAAAACTGACACAGAACAAATCGATCTAAATGTAAAGTCAAAATCAGCTAAGGACAGAGCTTTGCTGCATGAGGGAGATACTCGTTAGTTTTTAAAAATTTACAAATTAAATATTGAAAGTTTCAAGTAAATAAAATCAGCTTTCTGGTCAGCACCGAAGTACTGACTACGAAGTTGGTGAATACCTTCGGGGACTAACAGTCTACCAGCAGTGACATCGGCCCAGTGGTAAGCAAATAACATTATACCGAATATAAAGAAATGATTCAGTCGTGATGTTGCCCGCTTTCCCAATCAAATTCGACAAATATATATTCAGCAGAAATCCCAGCATGCAAAGATCTCTGCAATTTTATGCTTTTTGCAGGAATTTGAGGTTAACAAAATAGTACCAACTTTGCCTAGCACTATTATGAGGTGTTTTCCCCGTTTTTTCACATGAAGAACACTCTTAGTGTTGATAGGTTCTGTTGAGGACGGCCATTCATATTTTTTGAACCAAATTAAGTGCTAGTATGATAAGAAAAGTACTATAATGTGTAACAGATATTAACTTTCAGGTCTTGTTTGTTTTTCTGTCACTGTATGGACATGGCTTCACTAGAATTGTTATTTTTTCTATTTTTTATTCTATTTGATGTTTGTTTTGTTCCTGGTTAATCATGATTGCTATATGTTATTGCCCTTCATGGGCCCATGATTGGAGAAATAAAAATTTTGTATCTTATATCTATTCATTTGTTTTTCAAAGAAGATGCATATTTATGTAACATTCTCAGTGCATCCCCTTGTGCCTCCTTTTTCTTTCAATGTTTTCAGTATTTTAGTTCCCTTTAATTGACGTAAATCAAGTGTAATACAATATTATATATGATTATATAATGTGTATTGTAAGTATTATATGTACATGTACAATAAATAATTTACTTGTATATATAGAACATGCGCTCATGTCACAGAATACACAATTTATTCATAAAACGAATTATAAGATGTCGGTATTTATCAAAAGAAAACGACACCTCATTTAAATTTAAATTACAGGTAAAAAATTCATATTCATATTAGTGAAGAATAATAGATATTGCCTTGACATTGAATTCATTGCCATGTTACAAATATTTAAACATTATTCCTAGTACAACGGTATACTTCCGGAGGGGGGTTCTCTCCATTTTGATTTTTTTGCAGTTAATATTCAAATTTTTATTTTTTCTTTACTTCAAAGAATTCCAAGTGTTTTTTGTTGTTCATGTTTCTTAGATAAATATGGGGGGAGGGGGGGATAAAAGTTTTGATTTAAATGTTAGGGTTAATACAACTTTCCTTGATATTTTTTGGAATCGCTCTTTTAGCCAACATTTTGGGGTTGATTTGGAGAGTGAAAACACTTTTTGGATTGGGTAGTAACTTTTTCTGTAGACTAATTTAGATATGAAAAAGAAAGGAAAGGGGTAAATGTCAAGGAGACAACATCCAATATCCAGGTTAAAACGACCCAAAACAAAGCATCTAGGGGTAGCAAGCCCTAAATGGCTAATTAGGTACGGATGAAATTGGGGTGTACCCCTGGGTTTTACATATATGAGGTGTATTTTTATGTATTCTGAAATTTTATTCAGTCGATACTCTTTAAGCCTGATATTTTGGAAATTTTCGCAAAGAACGTTGAACGTGGAAGGGGAAGGGATACATTTTACACAGAGAACATATTAACACAGGTATAAGTTTTCAACGAGTCCGAGTACGAAAAATCGGAAGATTTTTTAAAAATTATATTAAATCTGCCGCCAGTTCATGATAAGACAGTAAAAATGTCAGGACTACATAACATACACCTTTTCTTTTTGCTAATTACAATGAAGCCCCTCCCCCTCTAATCACTAACGCGAGAAAGGGTGAAAGAAATTGATACAATATAGACAATATTATACGTACCCATGGTAACGTTTACCACTCCCAAGATACAAAATAATCCACAATGGATAAAGTGAAGTGGAATCGCTCAGTAGTCAGGGCGTTGACCATAAATTGTCAATAAGGTTCAATTATAGCACGAATCATTCCATAATTATTTTTTCCTATCGATCTACACAGTGCATTTACATCTACACATAAAATGCTTATTAAATAGTATATTTCCGAAACAAGTTGTATCCCGTATTTAATGTCCGAAAGGTTAAAAATTAAACCGAACAATGTATGTATCAATTAAATATGTAATATCGGATTTTACTCGTCTGCTTGTCCGTCAAATGTTTGATCAAAAGGTAAAATTCCCTTTTACCTGTGTTCTTACCTGTAATACGTTCGTCTCGCTTGAATTGTTACATTTCTTTTGATGGATAACGGCGTTTAATGTAAATGCCGGTTTTGAAACGGAAGACTTGATTTCTTAATTACTTTTAAAATAAAGTTAGGAAGAGTACCATTTGGTACATCCATTGGTGAATAATCCCTGAAACTGAAATGATATTTGATGCAAACGGAAATTTAAGTCCAGCTTTATATATATATATATTGCTCTGCTTTCTAATCATACACCTTTTATCTCATTTTGTAAAGCCTCTGCTTTTGAAATCCTACATTTTGGACGTGAACCTTAAAATTAGGTTACGATATGGCATTGCCTGCATCAGAACTCTCTTGGTATTTGAACATTTGCTTCTACCTAAACATTACCCAGCTGAATAGGGGTGATCACATAAGCTTATTTTAAAACTACAAAACCAAGAAAGGGGAATCAGTTGACCTTAACCGAGAGTATGATAACATAGTAATTAACTCATCTCACCCCTATTAAGCTGGTTAATGTTAAGGTAAAGGTAAATGTTCAAATATAAAAGACCGTACCTAAACATAACTCTGAATCGGGGCAAAGCATTATCCAATGTTACTTAAAATAATGATTTGTATATAGTTTTCTCAACCGGCTTTAACATTATTCAACCGGACTTAACCTTGCCTGCGTTCACGCGGTGGCGGCTATAGGGATCACTATCCGTCGTCTTGCGTCGCCGTCGTCGTCTGCGTCGGCGTCACAAAAGGATTTTTGTCATAACTTTCTCAGGAACCATGTATCTGAGCCTTCTGCAATTTTGCATGGAGTATCGGTATGGAGATCTATATCGTGTAACAGAGTTTTGGATCTCTCGCATGCCCACTTTCTGTTTGACGGAACTTAGAATATAATTTGCTTCTTGAAAATTTCTGTCACGTTTTTCTCAGGTACCACAAATCCCAGCCTTCTGAAATTCAATATGGAGTATCAGAATGGGGATTTGTACCGTGTAAAAGAGTTATGGATCTCTTGCATGTCCACTTCCTGTTTGATGGAACTTAGTATTTTTTTGCCGATGGGGGTAACAAAAATTCTGTCACATTTTTCTTAGGAACCACATATCCAAGCTTTCTGAAATTTAGCATGGAATATCAGTATGAGAACCAATACTGTGGAAGATGTTTGAGATCTCTCGCATGCCCAGTTCCTCTTTGACGGAACGTAGAATATTTTTTGAGTTTTGAAAATTTCTGTCACATTTTTCTCATGCAGGATCCACATACTCCTTCCTTCTGCAATTTGGCATTGAGTATCAGTGTGGAGGCCTATACTGTGTAAGAGGGTCTGGGATCTCTTGAATGCCCACTTCCTGTTCGATGGAACTTAGAATATCTTTAATGCGTAAATTATGCGTGAACTCTTCCTACCTAAACCGTTTGCCGAGAACTCTGCTTAATAGGGATGATCTCCAACAAATAAAAACTAAGGGTGTATTTTTTTCGTCTGTCCAGGACGTTCTGGACATGTTCTGGTTAATAAAGTGCACCAGAACACTGTGCGAGAACATCCGGAACATTGTGCTGTGTGCACCATCTTTTTAGGTAGTACAGACAGAATCCAATATGACGTCGTTTGTTCAGATCCTTTGAGATTACATTTTTGTTTTGCGAAGCAGAACATGATTAATTTCCATTGATTTAAATTAAAGTTTGGAAAGAAAAGGAGAACTAAAAAGTCACATTTTAAAACTTATGTGAATAATTCTAAATGGTAAAACATATTTTTTACCAATATTTCATATTTGCATTCCGAAATAAGATTTTTGATATCTCCATAAACTTGACTAAAAGGTAAGAGAAAATACTCACAATCATAGGCAAAATTTTTAATTAACTTATAAAATTATTTCTTTCTTTAAATTTCTGAAATTTGATCAAATGGCTTGATATTTGTAGGAGGCAGTAAAAGGAGATCATTTTTGAAATATCCATGCTTATTTTCAGGCTTTTTCATTTTCCTTGGCATGGAATAATTACATACACTCTAAGGATTATTTATTTTCTCAGAATCTAATTAGTAATTTCAGTGATCACGGATCGGTTTAACAACAACGTTCCAATCATGAAACTGTCCACCATAGTTGTTGTGCTGACTGTTCTTTTTTCACTTTATTGACCAGGGGCACAGAGGACGTTCTAGACATGTTCTGGACAGACGAAAAAAATACACCCTAAAACAGCAATTGCAGACTAAGTTGAGATAGCTTATATTTTACTGGATGAACACACACAGAGATCGTTAATCACAAAGGAATGCTGACTGCTTAGAAACGGAAGTGAAATTATAAATCTATCATCATTTGGTGTTCAGAACAGACATTATTTATACGCATTCAGCCAACTACGGCATACTTCCTTACGTTAACCACTCGACATGCTCAAAGTTACAGAAGTAACTGTTCTTATACAAAGGCACATTAAATCCACAGCTAATCTAAAATATTTGAGTGGCTTACAACTATTGCTCAAACGACTAATGAAAACATGTTTAATATGCGCCGACTACTACAGGAGCATTGCTTTAGAAAGGGTAATCAAAGGAAACGGTCCAACAGCAGTTGAATCGATGGCTATCGACTTTCAGGACCAACTTAATCACACACATTAGCAATTCCATACTGAATATGAATATATCACACAAGGTAAATGAAAATGCATGGACAAATTTTTGGTTGGAGTAAAGACCAAAGAAATAATACAACTTATAAAATTCACGATACCATCATGAAGAAATCGATATCTTTTAGTTGGCAGAAACGTGCATATAAAGAACCTCGGACTGAGTACTATTTGCTGAAAAACGAAATTGTTGCGTGGAGGAGAATTGATAATGTCGTAAACTGTTGATTAAGGAAAAAAAAACGCAGAAACGCGAAAAATATCATTGACCATCTAATGCGAGGCTTTATACAGAAAGAAGAGAAATTAACTCTGTTAATTTATATACTGCACCATCCTAGAAGGATTCGGAATTCACAACCACCTGGATAGTCAATGATTGTAGTTGTAAAGTTGTATGTAAGAACGAAAATGGTTGTTTGAATAATAGTCTTATTAGCGTGCTACCGCAATGTAACGGTGTTACATTAACCGTATTTTGTTCGGCATAAACAAATTTTGAATATCAACTGATATGGAAAAGGCTTTCTTAGTGTCCATCGAGACATGGGGGACCGGGAAGCATTTTTCTAGCTCAACGACCCTACAGGTTCAAACAGGAATTTAACGTCTTTCCGATTCACACCAGTCTTTTAAGTCGCCTCCGACAGTCCGTCTTTCCGAAACGATGTGACGCGAAAAACTCTTTGGAATGAGGGTTTTGGTTTTGTTGTAAAATTATTGCATATTGTCCGTAGATGCGCAATAAGCTTTCGTATTTTTATCTTTATCTTGGTGCAAACAAGATGCCCCTAGATGTCAATTTTGATAAAGGCCCGAAATGTGGATTTTGACACATGTTGCATGTGACGCAGACTCCTTCTACATTTTTGCATTTAGGGTAAAATCTTTTTTTCAGTATTGTTGCTTTTAGTCTGCGTAGATTTGCAATAAACTTTCGGAATTTTTATTCCAGTTCCAACTCTAGTAATTTCCTGAAAATATCAAAGACAAATATTTTTTTTGAACTTTGGCAAATAAGCTTATATTTTGACAAGTGATTGGTAAAAACCGAAATTCTGAAAACTTTATATTCCTAAAGGTGGTTCCAGTTTTGGTAAATTTCTTGAGAGTCTCAAAGACCACTTATTATTTTGGAATTCTACCACTCGGATGCCCTGAATACCGTCCTACCTGATATATGAATGACTTATTATTTTGGAATTCTACCACTCGGATGCCTTGAATACCGTCCTACCTGTTATATGAATGCCTTATTACTTTGGAATTCTACCACTCGGATGCCCTGAATACCGTCCTACCTGATATATGAATGACTTATTATTTTGGAATTCTACCACTCGAATGCCCTGAATACCGTCCTACCTGATATATGAATGACTTATTATATATGAATGACTTATTATTTTGGAATTCTACCACTCGGATGCCTTGAATACCGTCCTACCTGATATATGAATGACTTATTATTTTGTGATTTTTACCACTCGGATGTCCTTAATACCGTCCTACCTGATATATGAATGACTTATTATTTTGGAATTTTACCACTCGGATGCCCTGAATACCGTCAATGGTGAATAAAAGGATATGGAGTAAATGCACATGAGACAAAGTCTCTACAAATACATGGTAAAAAACACCTGATATATGAATGACCTATTATTTTGGAATTCTTCCAATCGGATGCCCTTTGAATGACTTATTATTTTGGAATTCTACCAATCGGATGCCCTGAATACCGTCCTACCTGATATATGAATGACAACAAGTGAACGGTTACTGAAACATTGTTTCAATTAAATAAAAATGATAACAGGAAACACCTACCAAGGAACTGCACAAGAAAAGGAAAATAAGACAAAAGACAAACGTAAACAACGGTAGGAACTCGAGACAGCTTTTCTTTGTACCGACACTAGCAAAAATCAGCGGTAGGGTTTAACCGGTTTATTGGTACACAAACTTTCCCCTTTCTTTGTCCTGTTTCCCTGCAGTATAATAAGCATACAAATAAAAACCAATACTACCAACTCGATGACCACGAAGTTGAATAGAGCTCGGTTGATTGCAAATAGGCTACTTAAGCAAGGGTATGTTACCCATAACTTGAGGTCATCACTACAGAAATATTACGGTAGACATAACGATCTCGTGGACCGCTATGGGATATCTGTTTCCCAGATGACAACAGATCTTTCTCTTTGCCACTAAATTTTGTTTTTTTCCTCTACCGAATTTGACTTTAATACCGGAGTTGACATGTACAACAAGGGGGTGTCTTATAAGAAGCAGGATCGATCGAAATGCTTACTCTACCGGTGCACCTGATCTCACCCATGGTTTTTATTTGGTCCGTGTTTGTTCATTTTTGTATATATGTGTGTCTTCATTTTCTTTTCTGTGCCGTGCTAATGCTGTGTATTTGTTTTTTTTTTCGACGTTGTCGTTGTCCTTAGATTGTTCGTTTTAGACTGACGGTTCGGTTCTCACTTTAATTGAACATTTCAAAGTTGTTCTAAATCTATTTGCAACTGCAGGATTAAACTTACTTCGTGGACGTCGAATAGTTACATACTACGGAATCTTGCTAATTTGTCAAATTCGACAACGTTTTTAGACGGCAATGGTGAATGTTCTTGCACTGAGATGGCAGAATGAAGCAGTTGCTCTTATATACTGAAAATACCTAAAATGGAACCCGAAGTTTTTATTATTAAGCGAGACTTACTCAACTATTTGTCAAGGATAAACGAGTCAAATGGATCTTTAATTCAAGTTACTGTGCGATGCAAGATGTAAATGATTATAATAATTTGAGAACATTAAATTGGAAAAACTGATACATACATTCAACGATCACAGTATGCGCATACAACGTATACAGGATGTTAACAAGGCAGCGAAACAAGTAGTATCATGTCAGTACTTTTTGCACAATAGGCACGGAAAGAAAAGAAAATTTGACAATTTACTTCTTTACCGATAATAGTGCGAGGGCCTATTGAGTATGTGTCTATTTCCTTTCTGAAAATCGGTCAGTCCTTCAGAGTAATAACTGCGTAGCACATTTATTACTGGTCACAATCTCAAGACCGGTGTTAATCGAAGCAGTGACATTAAGTCGACTACTTATAACTCAAACCATCAAAAGTATCAATGTCAGGAGTGCAACTCTTTGATTGTTCTAAGTTGGCTCAACTCGAACAAGACGTTACAATTAGCTAATTGTGTCAAGAAAGCCGGGAATTGACGACGAAAATAGGGTCCTACAAAATGGCCAATTAACGTATAAAACCTATGGCTTATAGTTCCTACATGGATCGTCAATGAGCATGATTGGAAGGAGAACGAGACAAAACTAATGACCAAAATTTTCGGATAAAATGTATTAGCAGCTACGACGGAGATCAAGGCAAAGAACATTAGGAACATTAAAGATATTGATAAGTGAGAGACATGGAACAAAGGTATTCCAGTGATTGCTATCATACGAAGATTTGAAATCAATCTAAAACTGGTACTGAAGTCGTAAGTGAGATACATTGATCTTACGCATAGGAGATACTAAGAAAAATGAGACTCGTTGTTTTAAAATGACTGACAACGATTGAAACGGAAGTCGAAACAATTTTAATCGATCGTCCATTAGCTATTAAATTGACCCGAACCATCCAAAAACGTCTAGTTAACATATCCAAAGACAGTAATAGTTGATTTTAGTTCTACAAATACCCCAACGCATTAATCTTAGATAAGACAGTGGCAAATTGCATCACATATAATTTATCGTTGAACGTGTAATCGGAAACGAGGATATTTTTTCTCCAGAGAGTACCAAAGCTGTACTGGAAAACAAACGCATTTAGTGAAGTCCGGGAATATTGTTCAAGACTAGGACGACTCACCAAGGATAGAATTGATTCTTACAGTTACAAACAGTCTAAACAAGTCAGAATAGAATTTACCTCACTCCTAATGTAGAAGTTTTACCCATTGTAAATATTTACACAAATGAACTTTTACTTCTTCTTTTGATAGCAAAAATATATATAAAAAGCCGTGAAAGTGACTGTAAAGGAACAAACCACAGATTATATAAATCAAAGTACAGAGCCACGACAAAAATGAGAACACCAGAAGACCAAAAACACGACACACATACACAAAACACACGGACTCAAACAGCATGCATCCTAAAAACAGAGTGAAGTCAGGTGCTTCGGAAATATAAACATATCCTGGTCTGTTAACAGCACCCGTCACACTGTAACTGCGTTAATCCAGGGTTACTCAAAATCAGTAATGTCAATTCCGGAAGACTAGTGTCCGTACTCATTTGTGAAACCGACATTTAATATATCTGTTATGTCATAGTGACGGCAATAGAATTTCTGAAGTGACAAAACTCACAAGGGCTGAATATATCTCTGACTTTGCAGCTTCTGTGACAATTTGCTCTTTTCACAAAGGAACTGTATGAAATACATGCTATCAATTAACGAATCAACTACCGGTTTGAACGTTGGTCACCATAGCAATTTCAAGTTGAGCTTTGGTGTAACAAGAAGTCTTATTTTTATCTCATCAGATAAATCTATCATTTTTAACCCTAACTGTTCTAGAGAAGGCTCAGGTGTGACCATCCGATGATTTTCAAAATCATTTATGAAATTTCAAGATAATCTATGAAATTTCAGGACTTACGACCTCATGATTTTCACGATTCAATTCCCTAGCAGATTATTTCTCCTTCATTGCAGGCAACTACATTAATTTATTCTATTTCTGTATATCAGTTTCTCGTATTGGAGCTGATTTTATGTGACAAAAATATTTCGGTTGCCAAAATGATGAAAAAAAAATTCTGAAGGAGGCTTTCTGCCAAAAAAATAATGTTAATTTTGAAAAAAAAATATTTTGTTGATACATGTGGAAGAAATAATTTTTTTTTTCGCACGAAGCGCGAAAAAATTTTCTGTTCAGAAAAAAAACCATGAATCCCCCCCCCTTTTCAGGTTAAATGGTCGGCCCCTTATATTTACAAAAGTGCATTACAACATTTCTTTCTTCGTTGATAGATTGTAATCATCAGAGATATTTTTTATCAAAAGTTTAAAAGCTGAGTGTTGCTTCTTTGAAGATGACAATATTGTAAGTTGGCTTAAAACACCAATCAATCAATTAATCTTTGAAGTCAATTGTATGATATACTGTAATAATCGTAAATTGGAAAACTGGTTCGATCTGTTTCAACCGTTTTCACATTTTATACTTTATCAGTCTAAGAAGGAAATATTACACTGATGAGACATAAGTTGTCGAAATGGCCATATGCAGAAACTAAATTTACAGTAACTTGGGTAATTTGTTATTTGAAGGATTTTTGAATAACGGTTTTAGGCTGTTTACAGACTTACAAACGCGATGACTAAAGACAAGTCCTTTCTATAGTATTTAGATAGTATACTTAACTGTAATGACGAACATCTTTAATAAAAGCTTCAATCATTATTTAAGTTTTTGAGTTTTTTTTCCACGTAACCATGACTTTTATGATTGATTTTTTTGTGCAATTCAGTTTTAGAGATATATTTACGTATATCTGTTTACCCCATGCGGTCCAATATCAAACGAGTTCTTGACAATTGTACCGGTCGTTTTACAAAGTTAGGCCCGTTGGTCTTGACAATTGTACCGGTTGTTTTACAAAGTAAGGCCCATTGGTCTTGACAATTGTACCGGTCGTTTTACAAAGTTAGGCCCATTGGTCTTGACAATTGTACCGGTTGTTTTTACAAAGTTAGGCCCGTTGGTCTTGACAATTGTACCGGTTGTTTTACAAAGTTAGGCCCATTGGCCTTGACAATTGTACCGGTTGTTTTTACAAAGTTAGGCCCGTTGGTCTTGACAATTGTACCGGTTGTTTTGCCCCTGCTTTTTTTCATTTTTCCTTTGAATTTCGGCTCTTGACAATTCTGTTCAGTATTTTTGTTATATCCTCATTTCCAACCCAAGGGCGTATCTGTCTAAATACTAGTATACGTCCTTGATAGGCCAAACTGCAACCACAGTAACAATATTGATGAAGTCTGATATAGCTCAATGGACAAGTTGAGACAGCGGAAAAATAACTAAAATGTATCAGAAAAATGAAACGGGTGGAATTTTGTCGTCTCTAAATGAGTTTGATTAAAATTTCATATAACTATCAAACATAAGCTTTTGTAGGTTCGATGGACATTTCAATTCTACAATACAAGGAGGCATAGCATACCAATATTCAAGTTTCATTATGGTACCATATCTCTTCAGTGATAAGAATTATTATACCGTTTATGTCACAAGTAGATTGTATACTTATATTAATAGACTAGTACTTTATATTCGCAATGACGAATATTTCGCGATTTTCCGTCTTAGATATATTCTTGCTTTTATGGTATCTTTTTGGAGCACATTCATCCATTTCATTTAAATTTAGATTAAGAATGCAATATTTGGTATAAATTTTGCACTTGTCTTGATAAAAGTGAATAGTGCAATATATCATCAAAACATCATGTTTGTTAAAAATTAAAGTAATTAGGTAAGACGCAATCCAATAATATTACGAATTTCATGGAACTTTTGTATGTGTCTCATCACATACAAAGCTTTCAAAATCAATTTTAAATCAGGAATCGTACACCATTCTTGCACGAACTCTAATTCATAAACTGTTTAATGGTTTTGGATATACTAGTACTAGATAATCGAAAAGTTTTGCACACTGTGCGATCAGTAATGTAACGGTTTAAAAGAACACAAATATTTTCGTTATATTGAAACACTTTTATTCAAAACGGCGTAAGTGAGAAATGACAAAATATAAGTAACAAAAGTAAAAATGAAACAAAACAAACAGAAAAAAATATTGTACATAAGCACTGACATCTTGTGTTAACAAAAGAATGCTTTGTTTTAGAAAAATGTATGAAAGGCCACCTTGGTGTACACCTTTTTTCGAATGCAGTGCTAGCATATTCTTGATTTTCCTCATGTGAAAGCATGTTTGTTTTTATCTTTTTTTAGTAAAACACAGTCAAAAATTTTAATTTCTCTAAATCAATAAATATTTTAAATTCGTGCAGTACACAATATTCACAAAAACATTTTCTGTATTTTTGGCAAATAAAATCTAAGAATGGAAAAAGAAGCCGAAAGGGTGGACATTTTTTAGAATTACAAGAAAAAAGGGAAAAATAAGAAAAAAAATCAGCAAAAAGCAGAAACAGAATTTGAACAATAAAAGCACCGTAATAGGTTTCTTGAGGCCATGTCTGTAAAACCGTGATTCAGTGTTTTCATCTTAGTTTGTTCGTAAGAAGGTAGTAGGAGCTGGCATCCGATCAATAATAATAATATTTCACCATTACACCATTTAAAGATTACACCCTAAAATGGAGAGAGGTTTAATTCAAAAGGAAAAGTTTATTCTTGAATGTCCACCTCTTAAGGGTTCTGATTGTCTTCCTCACGGATTTCTAATTGCTCCCCTCTCAGAGTTCTGATTGTCTCACAAAATTTTAATTTATTTAATAAAATACAAAACAAATAGTTAAAATAAAACAACAAAATCGGCTTCATCCGATATTTGCCGAATGTTTAAGCACTATATGAGTTGTTTCAAAGTGTTTTTTATGACTGCAAAATTGCTTCACATCAATACCCATCACAGTTAAAATCAAAATGCGTTTGGACTACAAATTACAAAAACATTGCAATATTTAACAGCTCCACTTGAAATTGAACAGTGACAAGTCTTCATCCTGGAAAATATAAAAGAATTGAATAAGACATTTTTACTTCATTAATCTGCGAGTAGAAGAATAGCAACAGACAGCAAGTGGTTGATTTACGGTGAATTAGTTTTTTGGAACAATGATGGAATATAAGTGTTAAACTTTGTGTAAAGGCTAATACTAATTCAATCTTATTTAAAATGCATTCCAAATTTTTCGTGAGGAAAACGAGAAAAATCGGCATGAATCTTTTGGCTGTCTAACAAATTTTTATTATTTTATTTGTATCTCACCATCAAAGTGGTATTGTCAAAGTTAGAGTTGTTCATGCTTTATATTGGTTGTTAAATTATGACCATGTATGTTTGATATGTCTGTTCTGTCTTTATTAGAATTTTTATATCGCTGTTTCTTGTCAAGCAAACTGGAAAATTTATATCAAGTTCCTTTTTCTTATTTCCTTTCTTCTTATTTGTCCATTTGTAATTTAGACTTCAAAATCTTACTCCCCAAAAGGTTTAACCAATCATTTCTTATGAAATGCCTGTTGTACCAAGACAGGATCACTTCGGTTTATTTATTTTGTTTTTTTTTTTGTTGTTGTGTGCTAAGGAGTGTCTCCCTCTTTCATAGCTCTGTCCTTAGCTGATTTTGGCTTTAGTATTGGATCGTATTGGTAATTTGTTCTCTATCAGCTTTTACACATATTTTGGTTTATGGATTTCGACACGTTTTGATTTAATCTGCACTGATGAGACATAAGTTGTCGAAATGCGCATATGCAGAACCTAAATTAACAGTAACCTCGGTATTTTGATATTTGTATATTCTCAATCCTTTTGCCCTTTGAATTAAGGCTCTTGACAATTCTGTTCGACAATTTTATTATACCCAAATTTCGAACAAAATGTTTTTGTTTTTACGCATGTACCTCACAAGAGGCTTGAAGAGTCATATGAATAATGATCCATTGCAATAAATGCTTAAATACCGATCTTACTGTAAATTTAATTTCTGCATATGGCCATTTCGTCGTCAATGCAACTTATGTCTCTTCAGGGCAGATAAAATCAAAAGATTTGGAAAACGATAATCTCAAAGATGTTTAAAAAACTGATAGAGAAGAAATAACAAATACGATCTAAATGGAAGCCACAATCAGCTAAGGACAGAGCTTTGCACTAAGTTTTCAAACAAATTTACAAATATTGTAATATTTCAAATCGGCTTTCGGGTCAGCACCAATGTACTGACTACTGGGCTGGTGAATGAAATTATGAACCGTTGCCATGGAAGCTAAATAAATAACACTTATTTTTTCCATTCTTTCCCGCTATATAATAATTGGTATTATGGTTTAAATAATATGTATAACCTAGTTGATTTGAGAATAAAAATGAATGGTTAAGAGGAAACACCTTAAATGGCTGAAAAGTACAGTTACATGCCACAACGCACCAAAAAACCCTTTTCAAAATGCTCTGAAAGATGATTCTAATGAAGTGTTACGGAAATGAGAGCAAGTATGTGCCATGGAAACCAAAGCTATAAAATCAAATTTGAGAAAAAAAAATTTCCTCTGTAAGTCATTGTTTCTTTTTCACAATATGTATAATTTAGTTTTTCTAAATATGTTTTGAAAGGGGCGTTATAAGAAGTGCTACTGATTTGGGAGAATATAGTTGCCATGAGAAGAACTGGTTTTGTTTTTTGTGAGACAGCTGAATATCAATGTTTGGAACAATACCTTTTTACTTATATTAATGCTTTAATAGCCATGTTTAAGAAATAGGAATGGAGCATGCATCAACACAGAGTAACTCTTTTTCAAGTTATTTAGATACAAAACGAAGTAAACATCAAATTAGTTTCCATGAAAATGTTTCGGCCCTTTTGAAAACATTCTAAAATGGGAGTCATACCGTAAATATGTGTTGTTTAATAAATAATAAATGGAAGGTTATTAAAAATTTAACCTCGGGTTGGGCCTTTATATTCGTATCTAACCCAGAGCGTTAGCGAGGGTTAAATTAACGAAAATAAAGGCCCAGTCCATGGTTAAATGACAAGAACCATATACCTTCCATTCTAACATGACAAAAAAAGGAATTTTCCATTCTGAAGCGACATACGAGAAGGCGAATTTCACGCCCCATTGCTGTGATCTCGGAGGCAACACGATTCGTGTGAAATAGAATTTTGTTTATTCCATAGGACATTCAAAGGCATTGCCAAATCAAATGGAACGTTTTACGGATATTTACACATTACTGTCACTAATCTGGAGTTTCAAGGCTAAACGTTTGGGAAATGCTCGATGGTCAATTTATGAATTTTTATCCCCGCACTATCGAAGAAAGTTCGGGGATAATGTTATACCCTCCGTCTGTCCGTTCGTCCGTCTGTCCGTCCGTCCGTCCGTCCGTCACACTTTTTCTTGTGACTCAAACTCCTCCTACATTTTTGGATTTAGGGATTTAATTTTATTGTAGAATTGTTGCATATATTCTGCAGATGCGCAATAAGCTTTCGAATTTTCGATATTGGTCTTGGTGTAAACAAGAGGCCCCATGATGTT
>MJUU01023993.1:95088-108437 GCA_002080025.1 Modiolus philippinarum
ATACATTAATGTGACTAGCCAAGTTGTTTCAGATAAAAAATTCTTTGTATGCTCTTTCCATACAGTCGAGTAATAAATTAAGTTCCCTGCAGATGGCCATGTTGGATGACATTTAGGCATAAAAGTCACAATACATATATATATTATAGTCAGCACCTCAAAAGCATCATAAATGCCAAGTTCCGTTCAAATCCATTCATGTTAATTTCATTTCAGGTTACTTTCATCAATTGCTCACTAAAGGCTTTATATACAAATATTTTTAATAATAAACAGTCTATGAAGCTGATAATCTACTTCAACATACATGTCATCAGAATTCATAGTGATTCACCACTAACCTCCCAGTAATATACACAATATGTTTATATAGGCAAATCATTATAACATCAAATAACGTAAAGATTAAGAAAGTATTTTTGCAAAAAATTGCAGAAATTTGCACAAAAACACTGTTTTTGCTCTAAATTATGGAAGAAATAATTTTTTTAATGAAGTGATAGTAGGGAATTTCTCTAAAGCTTAAAAGAAAAAAGTTAACTAAAGAAGATTTGAACACAGAATTTAAAGGGAAATAACCCACAACCATATGGCATTGGAAAAAAAGTGAAAACGGCCAATAAATCATACACAGGCCTTTGGATTTTCTTCAAAATTTCAGAGTATGTAGATCATGATATGCTGAACATTTTTTTAATTTACACTTTACCTCTATCTGTTACAGTTTTTGAAATAAAAAATAAAAAATGCACAAATTTTGAAAAATTTACGGATAAAGGGCTATAACTCTCAGACGGGTTTTCCAATTTTCTTCAAAATTGCTGAGCAGATAGATCTTGGCATTCTGAACAATTTTACCCCATGTCAGATTTTTGATATCTGCATCGGTTTTTGAGTTATTGGCTAAAAACTGCAATTTACCCCTAGGTTCTATTTTTAGCACCAGTGGCCATGTTTTTCATCGGATCATAATAAAATGAGAATCGTTTGTACAGGACATGTCATAGATGATTACTATAAAGTTTCAAACCAATCCCTCCAGTAGTTTCAGAGGAGAAGATTTTTGAAACGGTGAGCTAACGACGGACGGACAGACGGACGACGGACGACGGACGGACGACGGACGCAAAGTGATGGCAAAAGCTCACCCTGGCAAAGCCAGGTGAGCTAAAAAGTTATAAGTTTCATACACATTCACTTGTTTAAATATATAAACTTTAGAATAAAATTGGCGGAATTTATTTTGGCAATTTAAGCTGGACCGCTAAAATACACCAAAATTAACACCCCGCTATACGGTATTTATCAATTAATCTTTATTCAAAAAGCCCTTTTATGAACTATGGGGATGACGCCATTAACAAAAACAAAGAAATATATTTAAAAATTCATAAAAACATAATGCAATAAACTTATGTTATCTTGGATTCCAGTTTCCTCTTTATAAAAGTTATTTCAGGTGGTATATTGCATATATGAAGCGCCTTCAACAAATGTTTTTCGTTTCGTATTCCAATTTTTACAATCGAATGATCATATGCTATGTGGTATGCAGCTATAAGAAGTATGCTAGGTATTTTTCAAGCCATTATTTTAACTTCTATTTGATAGTTTTTGCGTGATCGCTGAAAAGTCATAATTAAGTCGGCATGAAATCGTACTGAGGTCTTTTCCTCTTTCATATCGAACTTCAATCGTGGTGTGATCGTAGCAGGAACGTAGAACAGTCGTATTAGAACCAGTATGGTCGTATTCAGATCGCAGTAGAATCGTACTGTCATCGTAATGCATTCTTCTCATTTTACATCTGACGATCCCACCTCGATGCTGCCATGATGATGGAGACATTACCATGACCTTACTACTACTCCAAGACTAGATTTGACCACGATGGCAATACTATTTTGTAGCATGTTGAAAATTGTTTCACCTTCTTCGCGACCACGAAGACCTTTCTACGTGTGCACTTCGACCTTACTAATGGCACCACGATCTCATTTTTTTCAGTCGTATGCCTTAATGTGATGAGGGTATTAATAATATGATTCGAAGAAAAGAAATAAGATATGGTGTCAGCTGAACTCAAGTATGTATATGGCATTGTTTTTTTTTCTTTGAAGAAAAAAAGGCTTAGCTTTTGCGTTCCATTTTAAGTACAACAGAATTTTTCCGGCGATTTTTCTTGTTTTTGAATGCGTTCAATAGATCTACTTTTCAAAATAAGTGAACACAGCTCTTTTTAAAAGAAGGGTAAAAATGTTTGTAAACTATATGGCCAATAAATCAGTACTCCGAATAATAAAAAGCAAATCCATGATATCGAAATGGAGTATAACTTTAAAATTCTATATTATTTTGGTAAATTTCGAATAAGTATATTTTTGCTTCTCATCAAAATTGAAATGACAATAATTTAAAACACAGTGGCACTAGAAATTTTGATAAATTAATAAATATTATACAGTTCTAAAAAGTATGTAGTATAAAAAAAAATAAATTGTGTTTTTCTATATGCAAAATTGTAGTTGAAATATAAATTTTTGGACGCATTAAAACCAAATGATGTAAAATGTCTAATAAATCAATGTGAAGATACACATGTGTTAATTAGAATTTTTCGAACAATTAAATTGTCTGACATGGGAAGAAAATGGTCCCTCCATAAAAAAAACCGGGCTTGGCAAAAACATATTTTTTACTGGAAAAGAATTAAATTAAGCTTCATCTAAATGAATAATTGTATATTTTGAATAAGTTTTTAGTATATCATGTCATCTTTACTTACTTTTTGATTGAACACACTCAAAACATAATGAAAAAAATCCTATAATAAAGAAATTTGTTACATGCATGTTTGATATTGATGTATCACTTGAGCAGACAAAATATATCGATCTCCAAATCTGATTTGAAACTTCAAGGCAAGCGGCCTGGTTTTTATTTGGGTGATTATAAACATAAATTGTAACCTTCACATTTTCCCGTATCGGTCTAACCCAGATTTCGAACATAATATTTACCCGTGGATTACTTTGTGTGATATATAAGAACGCGTAGTAAGAAAAAAAGATAAGAGCTATTGTTACTTATCTAATATATAACAATAATTCAGAGGCATTAATCTAGGGTTATCTCCCTTGTTTTGTTGATGCATTCAAAAGTACAACGGTTCGGCAATATATAAAATATTAAAGTGGTTGCAGGGGAGAAGATCTTTGAATGCATTTTCCATACAGTCATTGAGTCATTTGTTAAACCAAGTTTTCCTCGACCAAGAACATCTTGAATGAAGAAATAACACGTAGTAGCAACAAATAAAACCTAGAAATTTTGAAGGGAACCAAAAAAGTACTACATTCAGAGAAGATCTTTAATTGCATTTCCCATAGGGTTCTTTGTTAAACTAAGTACCCCGCTGGATGTCATTTTGAATATGGTGCGAACATAAAAAACACAAACTTTGAAAGGGGAACATCAAAAAACTATTGTAGCTAAGTTTGGTTCCCATTGGCATAGTATTTTCTGAGATATATTTTGAATGCATATCCGAAGGGTCCAGTGTTAAAATATGTTATGCACTTACGTTCACAGTGCTTGCGGTACTTGAATGAGTATGAAAAAGAAAGGAAATGGGGGTAAATGTCAAGGAGACAACATCCCATCTCCAGGTTAAAACGACCCAAAACAAAGCATCTAGGGGTCACCCTACGATCTTCAACACAGTGAGGTACGAACATAAAAATGCACAAACTTTGAAGGGGACAACTCAATGACTATTGTGACCATGTTTGATTCCCATTGCCTCAGTAGTTTTAGAAGGGAAGATCTTTTAATGCATTTCCCATAGGGTCAAACAAAGTTCCCAGCTGGTGTCCATCATGGCATGGGTACGAACAAAAAAATCGCAAACTTTCAAGGGAACCACCTATTGACAATTATAACCAAGTTTGTTTCCAACTGGCCTAGCAGTTTCAGAGGAGGAGATCTTTGACTGCATTTTCCATTGGATCCCTATGTAAAGTTTGTTATTCTACAAAATTATCGTACCTGTAGATCTCACCAGGGCGATAATTTTTACCCCTTCATATTATTTATATCTGTGAGTTTTTGAGTTATGTGCAAAAAATAGCGACTTACCCCCTATGTTCTATTTTTAGTGACAGCGGCCACGTTGTTCGACAATCTATCATGCAGTGACTGTAAAGAACAATTGGTAGATCAAATTTTAATAAGATTGGGTTGTTCGGCTCAAGGACTTTAAAGTGGGTTTCCTGGTGATGGTCCATGCCAAGTCTGCTTAGTATTGGCACATCATTTTCTGAGGAGAAGACCTTTCAGTTAAAGTTTACGGACGGACGACGGACACCGAGTAATGGCAAAAGCTCATATAGTCTTTGACCAGGTGATCTATAAATCTGACGTTGAATTGATCAGGGGACAAAGTCTACCTACACAGCAATTTTGAAGGACATTAGACGACCCATTCTCGAGTTATTGCTCATTGTAAACTTTTCAAGTTTTGGTCTTGAATATCAAAAAGTTAGTTTAAGCTATAAAATGTTGAGTATAGAGGTCACATGCGCTCCGTTTTCAAGAAAATTGTTTGTTTTCGGACGAATCATAATGGTCAGAATTTCTAATTGGCGGGAGTAGGAATCTGGCATCATACCTAGTTAAGTGAGTCCACGTATACGTTTCCTCGAACGTATGAGGTAACATACGAGGACCTCAGACTTCTAACTATGGTAACTAGTCTGTTAAGTACCTTGTTTGTTCGGAAATACAATAATATTACTGGATTCTTGTATTAACGCGTTCTTTGAATGATTACGAAATTTTATAATTTTTTTCTCTACAAGTTTTAAGATTAATACATTATTTATCGTAACTCGCGAGATTTCCTCCACTTATCAAGCTAGACAAAAATAAATAAATGAATTAAATACGTCGTTTAAGATATATTCCGATTCAACAAAGTTCAACAACAGGGCTATTTCACCCAGAACGCCTGTTTGTTGAATATTCATTTTGTTGTCATAAGAATGCAATTAACTGTTGGTCATATATTTTGTCATTTTGAGAGACATTTTTCCACATTCTGTGTAATATCATTGAATAATATAACATGTAAATATGTTTTTGACTCAAAATTTGGAGCTTGCATATATCTTTTAAGTCGCATATTGCTATTTTTGGACTATTTTTGACAGTAAATTGTTTTTTTTTTCTTATCCTTGAAACCATTTAAATGGGGGAATAAAATAGAATTTTCCATTCACAAATAGAAAACGTTGAGGTCAGTTGAATGACTATGGATTATTCTCTTTTTATATATTTATTGTACAAACACTGTCAGTCATAGATCCAGATGGGTGTTTCGGGATTGAAACCTCTTTTGGGGTAAATTATCAGCTTTTTTTCTAATTTAGGGAAAACTTAAAAATGGCAAAAATACCCTGAACATCAGAACTCATCTTCTTGACGGGAGCTGCATCTTTAAGACAACAACCATATTTCATATGACAGAAGTAAGGGCCGATATGTTTTTTTTTTTCAAATTCAATTTTGGATAGAAAGAAATACAAAGAATTCAGCATTTGGCTCTTTAACAAGAGTTGTCAGAAGACAACATAGCTCGCCGGGGATTCCAGTAACCTCAATGCACAATAAATTCGAAAGTAATAAAAAGCTTTCTTCACAGGAAAGTTACATATTAAATATAAACACCCTATCATTAAACAACTTAATTCTAGAAGCAAAGTTAAAAGTTTTGAAAAAATTGCCCTCAGGGCAAGGTCAAGGTCAAAATGTCTACAAATTTGGTATCACCATAAAGCTCTCACAATAAATAAGTTACATACAAAATATAAACACCCTACCACTAAAAGCCTACCTTCTTAAGGCAAGGTTTAAGTTTAAATTGCTCTAAGGTCAAGGTCAAGGTCAAAATGTCTACAAATATGGTACAACTAGAAAGGTCTCATCATAAGGAAGTAACATACCAAATATGAACAGCCTAACACTAAAAGCCTACCCTCTAGAAGCAAGGTTAAAGTTTTTCAAAAATTTGCCCTTAGGGCAAGGTCAAGGTCAAAATGTCTATAAATATGGTACCACAAGAAAGCTCTCATAAGGAAGTTACATACCAAATATGAACAGCCTACCACTAAATGCCTACCTTCTAGAGGCAAGGTTAAAGTTTTTTTTAAAAATTGCCCTTGGGGCATGGTCAAGGTCAAAATGTCTACAAATATGGTACAATCAGAAAGGTCTCATCATAAGGAAGTTACATACAAAATATGAACAGCCTACCACTAAAAGCCTACCTTCTAGGGGCAAGATTAAAGTTTTTTTAAAAATTGCCCTAAGGGCATGGTCAAGGTCAAAATGTCTACAAATATGGTACCATCAGAAAGGTCTCATCATGAGGAAGTTACATACCCAATATGAACACCCTACCACTAAAAGCCTACCTTCTAGAAGCAAGGTTAAAGTTTTTTAAAAATTGCCATAAGGACAAGGTAAAGGTCAAAATGTCTACAAATATGGTACCACAAGAAAGCTCTCATCATAAGGATGTCATATACCAAATATCAACATCCTAGCTCTTCAGGTCTCCATTCCACAGGCCAGGTTAAAGTATTGCTGACGACGCCGACGACGCCGACGCCGGGGTGATGACAATAGCTCTCCGGACATTCGTCCCGGCGAGCTAAAAATCAGGAATATTACAGGATTACAGGAGGGTACTGTTTCACAGCAAAACAGCAAAATAAGCTTGAAAACAATCATTCATCGATGTATTAAAAATAAAAACTTATCAGAATTGAATATACCAGACAATTTTGTCTGTAAAAAAAAACATATGCCTAATTGTGTCTCGTTTCTCCTGCAATCGTTTTGTTTTTGCTTCGTATTTTCTTTCTTTGCTTCCTACCACCTAGTCATGATCATGCGACTGTATTCGCTCGCCTGTTGTTCAAAGTCCTTCAACTTTATTGTTTTAAAGTCAAAGACATTTTGAATGATGCAACCTACAATTTTATCAAACTGACCTACTGAACTTCAAAATCAGTCAGTACCTCTGAAAACTGAATAGAAAAGATCAAAAGCTTTTATGTGTAATAAATCAATACATGTAGTAACTTCAAATATTATTTATCATTGTCACCCCTTCAGAAGATAGCTAAAACGAAATTTGGATATTATAGAAGTACCACACAGTGACAAACAAAATAGTTAATATACGAGATTTCCCCTCTACTCTTTTGCAACAAAGTTTGACTTACATTCAGACGATATGTCCAGAAAGAAATGTCAAATATATTTAGATACAATTGGTCACCTACTGATTAATACGCAAAACTAATACTTTTATACCACGTTTAAAAGCATGTATTAAAAACTAAGGAATAAATCAATCCGGTGTAGCTCTGTGCTATGCATTAAAATGACTCAATGTTCGCTGACTTACTACATCCAAATGATAGATTTTTTTTTTAATATGCACAATGCACGAGTCAAACCTTGAAAGTAAGTAAGAAACGAAACGTCAGTCTAAAACGGCACAATTCACGAGACAAACCTTGAAAGTAAGTAAGAAACAAAACGTCAGTCTAAAACGGCACAATGCACGAGTCAAACCTTGAAAGTAAGTAAGAAACGAAACGTCAGTCTAAAGTGGCGAATAATCCAATGACAATGGCATCATCGGAAGAAACAAAGAAACACGACACAGAAGAGAAAAATGAAGATACACACACATATGCAAAGATGAACAACACGGACCCAGTAAAACAAATGTGGACCCAAATTAATGTCTCCTCTATCCCTACTTGGTCGCAAAGTTGATGTGAAAACTCAAACTGCCTAATCCAAAAACTTAACATGTTCGCAAAACTGTGAAATTATATTAACTGATAAAAGCAATATAGCAGACTGTCATGTATCACCCAAAACCAAAATGCCAAATATCAGTGACCTACCACTGATAATTACTGAAAAACCAAACATGTTCAATAGATCGTGAAAATTAGGTCAAGGGCTAAAGCCAAATAGCAGGCTGTCATCCTCCATCTAAGACAAATTCACATACCAAATATTATTGACCTTACATTAATAAATACTAGGAAACTTAACACGATCACTGGACCGTGAAATTGAGGTCACAGACAAAAGCCATATAGAGGCTGTCGTGTACCACCCACGACCAACCTATATACCAAATATCAGTGACTTACCACTTATAGTTACTGAGAAAATGACCTAATCACAATTACTAAACATGCTCACTAGACCGTGAAATTGAGGTCAAGGACAAAAGCTATATGACAGACTGTCATGTACTACCTAAGACCAACCTACATAACATATATCATTGACCTACCACTTATAGTTACTGTGAAACTAAACAAAGCACAAAAACTTATCATGTTCATTGGACCGTGAAATCGAGGTCACAGACAAAAGCCATATAGCAGACTGTCATGTACTACTCAAGACCAACCTAATATACCAAATATTATTGACTTACCACTTAAAATTACTGAGAAAATGGCCTAATCACAAAAACTTAACATGCTCACTAGACCGTGAAATTGAGGTCAAGGACCAAAGCCATATGACAGACTGTCATGTACTACCTAAGACCAACCTACATACCATATATCATTGACCTACCAATTATAGTTACTGAGAAACTAGACTAAGCATAAAAACTTAACATGTTCATTGGACCGTGAAATTGAGGTCACAGACAAAAGCCATATAGCAGACTGTCATGTATTACTCAAGACCAACCTATATACCAAATATCATTGACCTACCACTTATAGTTACTGAGAAAGTGACCTAATCACAAAAACTTAACATTAAAATTCACGCCGCCGCCGCCGCCGCCGTCATACTTTGTACGCATATGTCTCGCTTTCCGCGCCTTTCGTCGCGGGCGAGACAAAAACTATGGGTGAGATCAGGTGCGCCAGTAGAGTCTCCTGCTTCTAATAAGAAAGTCTAGAGACATGACTAAAACGAGCACACAGAAAAAAACAATGACATAAGGCAGCAGCAATACGCAGAAATAAAAACCCAAGGAACTTACAGTGTAAACTTCAATAAGGCCAACCTTAAAAAATTGTTTGTTTGCTGTTTATCGACCTACTCATAAAAAACCTACCTACTCAAAAAAAATGTATTGACATTTCCCAGACAAAAAAAATTTTATTCTATTTTTAGAACATTTTCAGTAAAATTTACCCCTTTTTGACATCTTTTGAGGAAAAAAATAATTTATCTACCTACCTACTCACATCTCAAATTGATAGTCGATAAACAGCAAACAAACATTTTATTAAGGATGGCCTAAGACCGAGAGTGGATGCTTCAGGAGAGTAAACATTTCCTGAGCACCAGTCATACTGACAGTGAGTCCATAAAGCATAAAGTCAAAATCGATTATTTCAAATCCAGTAAGCAGCGAATCTAGGTTAAAGTGTTCGTTTTCATTTGGGATAACGACAGAAGTCGTGATGTTATACCGACGGCAATAGAATAATTAAAGACATCGATGTATCGTTTATTTGACATCTAGCTATGAATATCCTCAAATGGGTTCTAGGGGCTAGTTTTGGGGTACAATAAGGTATGAAAAAAGTTCCTTCTTGAAAGCTTTATTCAAGATGAAAGATGAGTAGTAGCGTTGCCCCATATGCTTGTTTTTACTTTGTACTTGTAGAGCCTTTGTTTTATGTATTTTAAAAGTTTTGTATATAATGTAAATGAACAACATATAAAGCAGCCACAGCCTGGTAAGCTCCCCTTGTTGTGCAACATTGTAATATATTTAATTTAATGCTCTATTTATTTAAAGGGGATTACAAACAGCCCGAAGGCTACAAAGTTGCTCTCCTCTCATATATTGAACATGTCAGAAATGGACTATAATCCTTCCTGGTAGATTCATTCATGCATAAAATTAATGTCATAGCCTATGGCACGCGGTAGTTACAAAAATGCGGTTTACCTAGTATTTCGAACGAAAACTCGGGTTTTCGTGCGATATACAAGGTATACCGCATGGATACTAGAGGTTTCCGATCGGTATACATTATGATAGTACTTCGCAAAATACAAGCGCACGAAAACTTCAGTTTCAGATTGAAATTGATGGGAGCTAGGGTTTTCGTACGAAAACTCTAGTTTCTGTTCGGTATCGGAAATTTGGGTTTAAGGCATAAAGTAACAAATTTTGAACCCAGTCAGGCACATATGTGAATAAAGTCCTTATAGGAGACAACATAGTTCAGAGGAAGTGTGGTAGATTGATATAAATGTCGACTAATAATTATTAATTTAAGTGAAAGGCCATTCTATATTGATTCTCGTTGAATATTAAAATTTTTTATCATAATTGGAAGCGAAGGTATTTTTCCATGAAAACACAGACAGGAAGTAACTATCCCTAGACTGTGACCTACCGGGAACCAGTTTCCTATAACATACAGCATAACGAAATTTACATTTTTTTATGCAACTTCGGTATTCTTTGTTTTTTTCCCTATATCACAGTTAAGATTGGTTGACTTTTTTGTCATGAGTGTTTACCAGAAGCTGCATGCGTCTTTCAGATGAGACATGTGCCGTTTTGTTTGAACTACAGATAAAAAATTTAGGAACGCGGAAACATGCGCAATTTAACATGGGAGGCAATGGGAGACGGAATTAGTGGTGTTCCGCCTTAAACAAAAAACAAAACAAAAAAACAAAAACAAAAAAACGCGTTGATATCTACATTCCTGATCAGTTTATTAAGGAAGGCATAAACTCACTGTCAAAAAATAACAAAGGAAAATCAGTATGTCATGATATTATTTCGTAGGAGTTTATATGGTGTGCTTTACAAATTTCTTGACTTTTTTGATTAAATAAGGTATTAAAAGTAAGATTTTTAGCCTGTGGATTAAACTAACTCTTTAAAAATCACCATTTTATTTGAAAATGTTACTTCATGAATTCCTTTCGAAGTAGTTTGATATGTTTGGAAATAAAATATTCATGATTTTTTTAGTATAAAAAAAATCAGAAGTATTTTTTTAATCGGTGATTAAAACTAGGTCTTTAAACATGACCAAATAACTAAATACCGAAGTTACTGTGAATTTACTTTCTGCATATGCGCATTTCGACAACTTATGTCTCATCAGTGCAGATAAAATCTAAACGTTTGGAAGACCATAAATTCAAAGATGTTTAAAAACTGATAGAGAACAAATAACCAAAGTGATCTAAATTTAAAGCCAAAATCAGCTAAGGACAGAGCTTTGCATGAGGGAGATACTCCTTAGTTTTCAATAAAATTTACAAAATTTTAGATATTGGAAGGTTTCAAAAATAATCGGCTTTCGGGTCAGCACCGAAGTACTGACTACTGGGCTGGTGAATACCCTCGGGGACTAACAGTCCACCAGCAGTAGCATCGACCCAGTGGTAACAAATAACTAAATACCGAAGTTACTGATGATTCAGTGGATTGATAATTTTTCTTCATAATGAAGCAGTTTATAATTCGCAAAATAAAAAAAATTATGAATTTTAGCATTAAAAAGGCACGAAAAGTAAAGTCCACGATTTTAACTTAGTCTTAAAAAATTGACAAAAACAATTCAGTGTTTTGAAAATTGTACTGCATATTGTCATTTGGAAGGAGTTTTATATGATGCAATATTCAAATTTCATACATTTTAGTATAAACCAAAATATAATGACATGACATTTTCGTTGAAAAATGATTTGCTTTAAAATTTGTCATTTTTAAAAAGGGGGTTTATACCTTCCTTATATTTACAGTGATCAAAGTATTTTTCCCAAATATAACCTTTGAAACAGAGTACACGTCAAATTATATGAAAAATAAAAATCGTTTCTACATATATTTGTTCAACTAAATCTAAACGGCTTAACAACTGTTTACTGGCATTTTGACAGTCGAGATTGAATCCTCCCATGCCATTTGAATCTGATGTCTATTCCCAACAAAAACTGTCACAAGCACAACTCTATTTGATTATTAACTTATATCATCAAAATATGTATGATAAATAACAATAACGAATGTTTAAAAGGGAATTATAAGCGATAAACAGAATGAACGATTTTGATTGGTTAAATTTAACTCTGAATACCGGTTTCCGTTTCTCATTGGATGAACGTTCAATATTAAAAGCGGTTCCCTTTTCTTGTTTTTCAATAGCTAAAATAATGAATATCGTTTTCGGTTTAAACTCTAATTTCCGCTACCGGTCGGAAACTAAGCGCTTTCGTACGAAAACCGTAATTTCCGTTCAATTTTCGTGCTAGATACAAGGTTTTTCGCGATATACTAAGTATCGATCTGAAACACATAGTTTCCGTGTGCTATACCTGGTATTTCGCACAAAAATCACAGGTTTCGTTCGACAAACTAGGTTTACCGCCATTTTTGTGACTATCGCGTGCCATTATAGACTGTAACCAAATCAACTAAAAATACATCCTGCATACTAATATGATTGATATGCACATGTCAGTAAGCGGGAATGAGCTTTAACCTTTCTAACATTGCAGTTGTCATCACAAAAAGCAAAATCCATAACCATTATGGTTGATGTGGGATATAATAATAGTGACTGGGAGTGAACTTAACCAAGTCGCTCATGTGTAAAATGTATGTCATATAAAGCATGCCGTTTTTGCAATTCTCATCTCGAAATGCATCGTACATATATTAATATGGTTGATAGTGGGAATGTACTTTAACCATTGTACCTAAGCGTAAATTTTATAATAACTGCAACAAACAGAATCCGAAGCATGCATTTTTGCAGATGTCCTCCCAAAATACCCATACACATCAATATATATTGCAATTGATATACAAAGATGCATCTTACATACAAAATGGTTGATGTGTAACCTGTAAGTGGGAATAGACTTAAACCATTCTACCGAACCAAGTCATCCATGCGTAAAATGTAGGTCAAATACAGTATCGGAAGCATGCATTGCAGTTATCGTCCCTAAATGCACAATACATACTTATTCGGAGCATGTCAAGTATGTAGGAATAGTCTTTAACCATATTACCTAACGAAGTTGCTCATTCGCACAATGTAGGCCTCAGACAGCATGCAAAGCATGCATTGCAGATGTCACCCCAAAATGCATCTTACATACCAGTATGGTTGATATGGGACATGTCAGTTAACAGTAATGGGCCCTATAAAAATAAGCATTCTTGGTAAGCGGGCACATACGCGGACGCTAGGGGCATCACATAAGCAAACTCACTTCGTGAGGTGAGCTAAAAATGATAT
>MJUU01023993.1:108453-127442 GCA_002080025.1 Modiolus philippinarum
AAAAAAAAAAAAAAAAAAAAAAAAAAAAAAAAAAAAAAAAAAAAAAAAAAAAAAAAAAAAAAAAAAAAAAAAAAAAAAAGAAACAAACAAACAAACAAACGCGGTGATATGTATTGTACATACAGAGTAAGTGCCTATATTAAAATTTAACGTCAATATTCCGTCCGACATTAGTGAAAAAAGTGAATTTTCAGTATTTCAGATTTTTTTAAAATTCATAATTAGATTGTATTATCTGAAAAACATGTAATGTAAATTTTACAATTTGGAATTTAATTGCCTCAGATATATTTTACAACTACATTTACTGTATAAATGTATAGGAAATGGTAAATGAACTTAAAAATAATCGCAAGTACACACAAAATCTGACATATTTAAGCGGTTATTTACAATTGTCTTAGTGTTTAGCCATGATTATACATATCTTTAATTTGTTCTCTATCAGTTTTTAAACATCTTTGACATTATGGTCTTCCAAACGTTTAGATTTTATCTGCACTGAAGAGACATAAGTTGTCGAAATGCGCATATGTAGAATCAAAATTCACAGTAACTTCGGTATTTAGTTATTTGTATGCCACTGCTGGTGGACTGTTAGTCCCCGAGGGTATTCACCAGCCCAGTAGTCAGTACTTCGGTGCTGACCCGAAAGCCGATTCTATTTAAAACCTTACCATATCTAATTTTTGTAAATTTTGTTGAAACTAAGGAGTATCTCCCTCATGCAAAGCTCTGTCCTTAGCTGATTTTGGTTTTCTATTTAGATCATATTTGGTAATTTGTTCTCTATCAGTTTTTAAACATCTTTGACATTATGGTCTTCCAAACGTTTAGATTTTATCTGCACTGAAGAGACATAAGTTGTCGAAATGCGCATATGTAGAATCAAAATTCACAGTAACTTCGGTATTTAGTTATTTATCACCATGATCACATAACAACTATGATTTACGTGATTTTTTTTATCGGTATTTATTTCTTAAAGAAAACATATACGAATGTACTGAAGTATAGTTTGCGTATTATTCGCCGTATCAGTAACTCAGTAGTTGGGGGCAGAGTGGTACAATAAACAAACTCAAAGTCGAACTGAAAAGATTTTTTGGGGTAGGTTTTGCTTCTCCTTTTTTTATTCATTTTTATTTTATTTTATTTTTAGTATTTGCTTTTTTGTTTTTGTTTTGTTATATGCCTTTATTCATTTCTCTCTCTTTCTCTCTCTTTTTGAATAATATTAATGTCTTATGTTTTATAAAAAAAAAACAGAGTGCATACCAAAAAGGTAATATCAATAATGTAAAAAAATACAAATGATTTAAAGTTATAATATTAAGATTTAAAGTACGTTTTGTTTAATTTTGTCACATAAATTTCATTTCATTTTAAAGCACCGTTTAATTTACTACGATTGTAAAATATGCCTTATCTACATTTACTACATGTAAAGGCCTTTCTACCCGTAAACTTTCATTCACATGATATATGTTGGCCTTAACCTCGAAATATATTTTATTTCGGTCGATGGCCATAAAGAAAAATGTGTTTCAAGGTCTGTCTTCAAGGTCTGTATCAAAGTAAGACGTACTTTTATTTCTCCAGTACATTCATACTTTTTGTGACGTTGTTTCTTTGTATTACTGAAATAAAACGGGAGATACGTTTAAGTGGGCAAGCAACAATAAAGCGTCATAGATCATATGAATATTACTTTCATATACTTTTTGGGATAGTCTGCTGGTATTTTACTTCTTTTTTGGTCCTTTGGGCCCATTGTTTATTGGAAATAGTTTTTATTGTTTTATGTGTCTGTTTAAACATACTGAAAGACTCATTGGGACGTCAATATGAAGCCGAACAAGAATAAAAGCGTTGGTCAATTTGCCATGTGTTTCGTACAGACTGTCTCATATGCATTTACTCCATATCCTTTCAGAGGGGGCCGATGGGTTTATTTCGTTCTCCGTGATCGGGGATTCCAATTCCCCTTGATCCGTTTTCTATTTCATTAATTTGTCGTGAATCGTTATTAGAACATTGTTTGATCCGTGATTGACAAAATGAATTTCCTGTGAACTGTGATTGGTCCGAATAACTTATTGTGATTCGTGATGAGACCCCCATCAAGCCCCTCCTTTCATTGTTAATAATGAGAAACCTACAGAAAAAGTCGTATCAAAATGAAACAAAAAAAAAAACAAACAAACAAACAAAAAAAATAAACAAATAATTCGTAAAGATTCTACGGAACCTAGTGTCTCGCCTACCAACTCCAGTGCAATTTAATTTGACATATATTAAGAAGTGGTTGCTACGAATTCAAAGACATAACTGGTTTACGAAAGTATCAAAAAATTTATCTAAATTGGAATTAAAAAATTCTGAAATCTAAGCATTGAAAATATTTGTTTTCACTTAAATTCATTCAAATAGATATATTGCTAACAAATTCCAAAAATTGCTTGTCTCAGGAGTTTACCAAAATTGAAATCAAAAGTTTTGAAATTATTTGTTTTAACTATTATTGATTACAGAATAATTGTTGCGAACAAGAATTTGAAAAATGCTCGTCTTCGAGAGTGTCGGGAAATTTACAAAAATTGATGGGTGTTCCATGGAACACTTGTGTCGCCTGCACTACAGAAGAGCCATTTTTGGCCAAGTGAATCTCTAAAATCTGTAAAATCAAAATTTTAAGTCCCCCTGCACAATTACACCAAGTGATCAACATATTCTGAAAGGTTGGTTGGATTATGACTTATAGTTTTGAAAGAGTACTACATTTTGGCTATCTTACTATTTTGGCTCAGAGAACTTCTAACATCTGTAAAATCAAAATAGTACGTATCAGGTGCACAATAAGATAATCCTGCAAGTTTGGTTTGAATCTGACTTATAGTTGTGATGAAATTGCTGATTAAAAATGAGCAATTTTGGCTCCGTGAACCTCTAAAATATGTAAAATCAAAATTTTAAGTATCAGATGCTCATCTACGCCAGGTGAACAACATATCCTGAAATTTGGTTGGAATTGAACCAGCAGTTTTGAAGGAGTTGTGGATTCAAAAAGCAAGACTCACAAATGAGCAATTTGGCTCAGTGAACCTCTAAAATCTGTAAAATCAAAATTCCAAGTAACAGGTGCACAACTACACTAAGTGAACAACATATCCTGAAGGTTTGGTAGGAATCGGATTAGTAGTTTTGAAGGAGTTGCGGATTCAAAACCAACAGACGACACAGGACGAAGACGACGACGTAAGACGACAGATAGTAACCCCTATGTGTCGACGCTGCTTACAACAGGCGACACAAAAACTGGAATAAAACACTTTTTAAACACTTAACTATGAAAGAATTTTTTTTGAACTAAAATTCATCCAAAACCATGGTTGCTTACAAAAATTCCAAAAAAAAAAAAAAAATGCTGGTCTTTGAGAGTTGCAGGAAATTTACAATTATTGTAACTATATTATTTTTATTCTAAATCTTTAAAATTATGTGTGAAAAATCAAACTACCTTATCAGAAAAACTTAATATGATTAGACTGTGAAATTTTTGTTGCTGACAACAGCTTTTTAGCAGATTGTCACGTACTTTCCAAACTAACCCAGATACCTAACAATAAGAGTCTATATATACATTACAACAGATAAGTCATTTATTGAAATGTAACAAACTATATATGTCGCTTGATGTACAAGGTCACTGAACAAAGCAAATGAGGAGGAGGTCAATGGACAAGTGACAGACTGGGATGTACCTACCAAAATACATCATGCGGCAAATGTTTTTTTGCATTACAAATCATGAGAAAATGAATTGAATGTTAGATTATGTTGTAGTTTTTATGTAGTTATTGAACCATTAAGACAATATCAAGGCCATCTAAAACATGTGATGCTGAAAAGTTCAATCAGACGTAAGTTGTTGAATACAAGTTATATACATTTAATTAGGTCATCAACGTCAAACCCAATTCTGGTTCAACCTTGCAGGCAAGACAAAGGATGATATGTTCATGTTAGATGTTTAAACAACAGTGGTGGAATACCAAAGGAACAAGATGATTGGTCATTACAAAAATCAAAGTCTATAGTTATGGCAAAAACGGGAACACAGAAAAAACAAAGACAAAACAAGGACGTAAGACAGCCACAAGGCACGGAAATAAAAAGACGACATTCATAACTTAGGCACTCAAAGTGTGAACTCCCGAGAAAACCGTGAGCGATATCAGGTAAGCATGTCCTGCTCCGCTAGCGACACCCTTCACACTGTCTATGAAAAATTCGTGAGGACGGATATAAAGGGGGTAATATTAAGATCTGAAAAGGCTACATTAAATAGAATTAAATCAAATGAGAAATAAAAATTGTTGAACAACATTCTCTGTTTTGCCATGTCTTTGGACATTGATTTTTGTGAACATCACCCTTGTTCCTTCGATGTTCTACTGCCGTTATCCAATAGGGTCTTGCATAACAACTATGTTCAACGCTGATGGCCATCTTGATATAGTTCGGACCTTTAATGCAGATGACCACCTTAAAGCTATTGCAGCCAGGTTTTGTTCAACTGGCTCAGCACTTTCGTGTGTTAACAAAAGGGGCCAGTGTTTAACTATGTTCCTCGCTGGCGACCATCTTGGATAAAACAGACAAGAAAAAAAAAACACCCTTTCTTCGGGCCAATCTTAGGGATTTTTTGTCAAAGTTTAGTTCCGATTGGCAAGTAGGAGAAGAACGTGAAAAAAGGTTACGCCGGACGGATGCAAAGTGATGGCAAAACCTCATCTTAGCTATAGGAGTTTGTCTTTTATTGCAGTGTGGAGTTGGTAAAACAATTCCCCGTGGTAGAGATGTATGCTCTTTATTTTTCATAGATATGGTGTACTTGTACATGAGATAATATCTCATGTGTACACTTTGTTCAATTACTATTATCTAAATTTATGTAAATTCTAAAACCTAAGGATTAACTCCCTCCACCGTAGTTTTGTCCTTAGTTATATTTGATATAAATGATTATTCGGATTTCGTTTAGTTTTATGCTTTTTAAACATTTTTTTGAAATTGTGGATTTCCTTTGTTTGGGTTCTAGTGCTGCTGATGAGGAATTAATTTCCGAAATGGCCATACAGCTCATTAAAATTATTGCATTTGGAGTAAACATATGTGTTATGATCTCATGTTCATTTACTCCATATCCTTTCGTAAAATATTATATAGCTAGGAGAGCTAAAAATTTGTAAAGGTTTCGAGGAACCATGTGTCTCGCCTGCTCAGTAAAGTATCATTATAATTAGGACAATACTAACTTTATATATTTTCTGTATTTCAAAAAATACTGGTCTTTAGGAGTTTCAGGAAATTTACCAAAATTGGAATCAAATATTTTTGCAATTCAGGTATTGAAAATGACGGTTTTCACCAAAATGTATTAAAAAGGGTATGGTTGCTAGGCAGAATTAAAAAAAAACAAAACAGATCTTGAAGAGTTTCAGGAAATTTGCCAAAATCGGAATCAAATATTTTTGGAATTCCATTATTGAAAATTACTGTTTTCATCAATTTATTTTAAAAAAGATATGGTTGCTAGGTAGAATTCCTAAAATTAATTGGTTTAAGAGCGTTCCAGGAAATTTACAACGAATCAGCATCAACAATTTTTGCAATTTTATTCAATAAAATGTTTGTTTATTTCAAATTCACTAAAAACCATGGTTGCTAAGAAGAATTTAAAAAAAATACATGTCTTTGACAGTTTCATGAAATTTACCTATGTTGGAATCAAATGTTTTAGCAATTCCATTATTGAAAATTACTTCATTAATATACTTTTTAAAGGGTATGGTTGCTGGGTACAATTCCAAAAAATAATTAGTCTGAGAGTATTCCAGGAAATTAACCGAAAATCGGCATCAAAATATTTGCAATTTTATTGATTAAAATGTTTCTTTATTTCAAATTCAATCAAAAACCATGGTTGCTAAGAAGAATTCCAAAAAAATTGCATGTCTTGAAGAGTTTCAGGAAAATTACCAAAATTGGAATCAAATATTTTTACAATTCCAGTATTAAAAATTACTGTTTTCATCAATATTTTTTTTAAAGTATGGTTGTTAGGTAGAATTCCAAAAATTAATAGGTCTGAGAGAGTTCCAGGAAATTTACCAAAAATCAGAATAAAAAAATTTTGCAATTTTATTCATTAAAATGTTTATTTCAAATTCACTCAAAAACCATGAATGCTAGCTAGTCCAAAAAATTGCATGTCTTGGACAGTTTCAGGAAATTTACAAATGTTGGAAACCCTGTTTTTTATTTCTTACGAGTTAAAAATCATGCCTGACATCAAAGAATTGCCTTATTTTCTTAATTACATGCAAAAATTTCAAAAATTATATGTCTTCGATATTTTCAGAAAATTTACCAAAGTTGGAACCAGAATGAAAATTCCAACAGCTTGTTACATATCTGCACACTGCATGCAGCACTGTTCAGTTTAAATGAATACTGTTAAGACACAAACACTTAATTCACTTTCTAAAGAACTATTATCTATGGATAAAATTAAAATTTTAAGCAAAAAACCAAGTCCGAATACGCAAAAAAATATGGTAAAACCAAAAAAAAACAACAACAACAAAAAAAAAACTTCAAAATTTTTCAGCTGGGGATAATTTTCGTACCATCATCTAATTTCTCACCACATTTCAATATATTCCAATAAGATTTAATAACTTAAATTGAACTTATTAATTCAACTTCTAAAAAACTTTAATCTGTTGGTTAACATTCGATTTTTTTGCAAAAAAAAAAAAAAAACTAAGTCCAAATACGGAAAAAATATGGAAAAATGAAAGAAAATAAATTTCATAATTTTCATCTGGAAATGAAAAAAAAATAAATTTCATAATTTTCATCTGGAGGTAATTTTCCGAATATTCTCTAGCTTTTGACCAGTTTTTATGATATTCCAATAAGATTTAATATAACTTCATTCAACGTCTAAAAAACTTTAATTTGTGGGTTAACTTTAATAAAAAACTAAGTCCAAATACGGAAAAAATACAGAAAAACAAAAAACTAGCTAGAGACTCAGAGACTGAGCCTATATCGCTCATCTGACAAAATGCTTCTATGCCATGCATGACCAAAAATATGTTTTTTACCAATGGGTCTAATATTTAGCTATGTTCTCCTTTAGCAACCATGTCTTTGTCTGATCCTATTGAAATGAGTAATTTTTGCAAAGGACCTTCCATACATATAGTTAAATTTGCTTGAATAGTTTCAGAGAAGATGATGAAAAGGATGGCTTTCTTGTACCGAGCTCCGATGTTAAACTCTGTTCTGCAGTGGAGGCTATGTTTTTTGCCGGATAGAAATGAACTGAGCAATTTTTGTAAAGGATCTTTAGTACATTATTCCTGTAAAGTTTGATTGAATTTGTTTCAGTGGAGAAGATGAAAATGTGATTTTTCCCATAGGGTCCGGTGTGAAACCAAAGTTCCGCGTAGACAGCAATATTTTTTGTCAAGGACCTTTAGTACATCATTCCTGTAAAGTTTGGTTGAATTTGCTTCAGTGGTTTCAGAGGAGAAGATGAAAATGTAATTTTCCCATAGGGTCCAATGTTAAACCTAAGTTCTCCGCTGGCAGCCATGTTTTTATCGGATCGGAACGAAATGAGATATCTTTGTGGAGGACCTTTAGTACATCATTCCTGTAAAGTTTGGTTGAATTTGCTTCAGTGGTTTCAGAGCAGGAGATGACAATGTGATTTCCCATAGGGTCCTATGTTAAACCTAAGTTCCGCGCTGGCGTCCATGTCTTAATCAGATCATAAGGAAATGAGCTATCTTTGTTAAGGACCTTTAGTAGATCATTCCTGTAAAGCTTGGTTGAATTTACTTCAGTGGTTTCAGAGGAGCAGATGAAAATGTGATTTTCCCATAGGGTCCAATGTTAAACTATGTTCCCCGCTGGCGGCAATGTTTATTAGCTTATCAATAAGCTGTCATTTAGATCTTTTTGATAAGATAATTACACCTATGTTAATCTATGGATCAGAAGTTTGGGGTTTCGAAAACACAGATATTTTGGAAAAATTACATATGAAGTTTTGTAAACTTTTACTAAATTTGAAATCGTCGACACCAAATTTCATGATCTATGGGGAACTTGGTAGATATCCGCTAAGTTTATCAATTAAAGTGCGCATGATATCTTTCTGGGCAAAGTTAATTTCTGGTAAACAATCAAAATTGTCTGCCTTGATCTATAGGTTAATGTACTTAAAATCTAGGCAGAATAACAATTTTGAATGGCTTCGTTCTATTAAGTCAATACTTGACGATTGCGGTTTTTCAAATATTTGGCAAATGCAGACGTTTTTAAATGACAAATGGCTTATTGAAAATATGAAGCTAAAACTAAAGGATCAGTTCAAACAAACATGGTTCTCTTGCATGGAAACTTCACCTAAAGCTCTGAATTATAGACTTTTTAAGACAAATCTCAGCTTCGAAAACTATCTTGACGTTTTAGATAATAAAAATATTTATAGTCTGTGCAAATTTAGATTATCGAATCATAAATTACCGATAGAAACGGGCCGCTGGACAAACACTCAAAGATCTGAGAGAGTTTGCCAGCTTTGCCCATTACGCGAACTAGGTGACGAATATCACTATATTTAAGAATGTCCGCTTTTTGAACAAGACAGAAAAAAATTAATTCCAAAATATTTCTTCACAAGGCCAAATGTTATTAAATTTTCAAATCTCTTTAATAGTAAAAAACCAGAAACATTACGGAAACTTTGTAATTTTATTAGCATTATCAATAAAACTGTCAGTTCTCCTTGAAAATCCTATGTATATTGCTACTCTGTCATAAGTTCTCAATTTTTATCATGATATTTTGTATTTTGTATTTATTGATATATTTGTGTATGTTATTTATGTATATATGTACTGTACCTCTCTTCAACTCTGTAACCATTGTATCATTGGTTTGTGAGTAAATAAAGATATTAGCGGATCGGAACAAAATGAGCAATCTTTGTAAAGGACCTTTAGTACATCATTCCTGTCAAGTTTGGTTGAATTTGCTTCAGTGGTTTCAGAGGAGAAGATGAAAATGTGATTTTTCCCATAGGGTCCAATGTTAAACCTAAGTTCCGCGCTGGCGGCCAAGTTTTTTATCAGATCGGAACGAAATGAGCTATTTTTGTTAAGGACCTTTAGTACACCATTCCTGTAAAAGTTGGTTGAATTTACTTCCGTGGTTTCAGAGAAGATGAAAATGTGATTTTCCCATAGGGTCCAATGTTTAACTATGTTCCGTGCTGGCATCCAAGTTTTTTTATCAGATCGGAATGAAATGAGCTATTTTTGTTGAGGACCTTTAGTACATCATTCCTGTATAGTTTGGTTGAATTTACTTCAGTGGTTTCTGAGAAGATGAAAATGTGGTTTCCAATAGGGTCTAATGTTAAACTATGTTTCCCCAATGGCGTCCATGTTTTTTATCGGATCAGAATCCAATGAACAATCTTTGTCAAGGACCTTTAGAACATCATTCCTGTAAAGTTTGGTTGAATTTGCTTCAATGGTTTCAGAGCAGAAGATGACAATGTGATTTTTCTCATAGGGTCCAATGTCAAACTTAAGTTCCGCGCTGACGGCCATGTTTTTATCGGATCGGAACGAAATGAGCTATCTTCGTTTAGATCCTTTAGTATATCATTCCTGAAAAGTTTGGTTGAATTTACTTCAGTGGTTTCAGAGAATATGAAAATTTGATTTTCCCATAGGGTCCAATGTTTAAACTATGTTCCCCCCTGGCGGCCAGGCTTTTATCGGATCGGAACCCAGTCAAGGATCTTAGTACATCATTCCTGTAAAGTTTGGTTGCATTTGCTTCAGTGGTTTCAGATGACAAGATGAAAATGTGAAAAGTTAACGGACGGACGGACGGACGACGGACGCCAAGTGATGGCAATAGCTCACACTGACCCTTCGGGTCAGGTGAGCTAAAAACAAAAAAAAATTTTTTTTAGCTGGATGTAATTTCCTGACCATTATCTAGCTTCTGTCCAATTTTGACACAATTCTATAACGATTTAATGACTCTATTCAACCTATGAAAAACTTGTACAATTGTTGACCTCGCCGACGACAACTTCGACGGATTTTGGATAGCTATGTCTCGCTTCTGCGACTTTCGTCGCAGGCGAGACAAACATACAAAGCAGCCACAGCCTGCTAAGCTAAACTCGTTGCGCAGCATTGTCACTGGTTGCACATGTCAATACACAGGAATGGACTGTATTCACTCTTTTAATCAGATTCAGTCATGCATAAATTGTAGTTTACAGGCTTCATCCGAAGCATGCATTGTTGTTGTCAGCCTTAAATTGCATCATACATACAAATATGGTTGCTAAGGGACATGTCCGTAAGCAGTAAAGGACTTGAACCATTCTACCTTACCAAGTCGCTTGTGCGAACAAGATGTGTTTGTGAAACACTACATATGCCCCAGATTTCACAGTAAAATATATGAAAATACCCAATTTCCCCCCCTTCTTGACCCCTATGACCTTGTCCTTTGACCTAACTTTTTTGCATATTTATGTTCCTCTAGACAAAACCTATACACTTGCCAAGTATTAAAAGTCTATCTTACATAGTTCAAAAGTTGTTTATTACCATGAAAACACCCAATTTAACCCCTTAATTCTGAAACAGATGATTTTTAATTGTTAAAATTGTCTGTTTAAACATGCTATAAGAATCTTACAGAAATAAACTGCATCAAGATCCGACAAAAAAATGAAAAATTCATTTTTTCCCATTTGTCCCCCTTTGGGCCTCTTGTTTCTCAAAAACGGTAAATGCTACCTCAAATCTGTCGACATATCCAGTTGCGCAATTTGATTAGCAATAACATAAAACAAACCCCGTTTTAATACGATAAATAATAGGGATTCTACAGTCAAATATGTGAAACAGCCAAAGTCACCCCTTTTTTACCTCTGTGACCTTGACCTTTGACCTGACCTAATTGTTTTTTTGCATATTTATGTTCCTCTTGACTAGACCTATACACTTGCCCAGTACCATAAGTCTACCTTATATAGTTCAATAGTTATAGCCAAGGTTAAAGTTTCGGACGCACAGACAGACAGGACAAAAACAATATGCCCCCGATCCTCGATCTGGGGGCAAAAAAATGTAGGCCAGAGACAGCATCCAAAGCATGCATTGTTGTTGTCATCCAAAAATGACTCATACATACCATTATTGTTGATGTGGGACAAGTCAGTAAGCGGTAATAGACTTAAACCATTCTACCTAACCAAATCACTCATGCGTAAAATGTAGGTAACAGACAGCACCGCAAGCATGCATTGCTGTTGTCATCCAAAAATGCATCATTCATACCAATATGGTTGATGTGGGAGATGTAAGTAAGCGGAAATGGACATTAAACATTCTACCTAACCAAGTCGCACATGCGTAAAATGTAGGTCAGAGACAGCATCCGAAGCATGCATTGTTGTTGTCATCCCAAAATGCATCATACATACCAACATGGTTGATTTGGGGTATGTCAGTAAGCAGGAATATACTGTAACCATTCTACCTTACCAAGTCGCTCATGCGTAAAAAATGTAGGTCACAGACAGATCCGAAGCATGCATTGCTGTTGTCATCCAAAAATGCTTCATACAAACCAACATGGTTGATTTGGGTCATGTCAGTAAGCAGGAATAGACTTTAACCATTCTACCTTACCAAGTCGCTCATGCGTAAAATGTAGGTCACAGACAGCATCCAAAACATGCATTGTTGTCATCCCCAAATGCATCATACATACCCGTATGGTTGATTAAGGCAAGGTCAGCAAGCGGGAATGAACTTTAGCCATTCTACCTAACCAAATCGCTCATGCGTAAAATGTAGGTCAGAGACAGCATCTGAAGCATGCATTGTTGTTGTCATCCAAAAAATGCACCATACATACCACTATTGTTAATATTGGGCATGTCAGTAAGCAGGAATGGACCTTAACAATATTTCCTAACCGGACGCCGACGCAGACGCTAGGGGTATCATACCCCCCCCCCTCACTTCGTGAGGTGAGCAAAAAATGGTTTCAAAGATCTTTGAATGAAAAATTACAATGGGTGGACAAGTTATGGCAAAATCTCATCCTGGTTAAAGCATGGTCACCCTGGTTCCGATAATCATATGCTTTGACCATCAAAGAATGATTAATACCAGTTTGATTTCAATTCACAGCTACTCATCAATTGAATCATAACGAAACCATGTTTGTTCAAGATCATCCACCTTTAAGAGAGCCATCTCAGGAATACAATCCAAGTAAGGGAGTATGAGCGTCAGATTTCAGAAGCATTTCATATCCTCGGGTTTTATCCATTCAAAAAGTGTTAAAATTTTTTGAACATGGATCATATTTTATTAGTCATGGGTCACTTTAAGATGCATAAAATAGACAATGTATAAAAATTTAATCAACTTTCAGTTATATTTTCATATATTTAAAGGCCTATAAACATCGTATGCATATTGAAGGAAGACTCTAGAGAGAACTGTTTTCCACCAAAATTTTGAGGTCTTATATCTCAAAAATTCTTACATGAATTTTCAAAATTTTTTGCTCCAATGTTGTTCCATTAGCAGTGTTCTTCAAAACAAAAAGTTAGAATTTTAATTCTGATTACAAAATTTCTGACACTCGTACTCCCTTATAATAAGATCTATTAATTGTTCCTTACACAATGTAGCGAGTGTAGGGAATAATTTCTAGATATTAAAATTAGATTGAGGAATATTGTGATCAAGTCTGGTTCAAAATGCCTAATGGTTTCAGACCATCGGAAGATCTTTGAAAGTTTTGCAAACAAGTCCAACGTAAAAACGAAGTGTCCTGCTGGTTGCCATCTTGCATATGTGAATCTACTATATTAGTTTACGGAATGACCACTGTGATTAATTTTGGTTCCAGATTTTTTTAAAAAAGTTCCATAAGGTCAAATACCGGAGGCTTCCAGGAGCCTGTATCGCTCACCTGGCTTTCAGTTGCCACTATCAAGAAAAAATTGCAAGTTATACAAATGAACTTCAGTCCCTCAAACTTTGGTAGTTCAAAACCACCAATATCTTGAACTGTATTTTAAGTCTAATCATGTTTTACTATATTTCTTTGTTGGGATTTTTTTGACAAACACGTTCTTGCTAAGGACTCCTTTTGACAAATGTTTTGAAGTTGAGACATCTTCTTGTAAATGGAAGTCAACAACAATTTTCAACACCATATTTTTAAGTTACGGCATCAATATCTATTTGGAAACCAAATTTCATTGAAATCAGACTATCTTGAATATTTCTGCCTTTTTTATGTCCATTTTGAAAATGGCGCTCAACAAAGTTTTCAAATCCGGTTTTGAAGTCCCAACATCAATATCAATTTGGAAACCAAATCTCAATAAAATCAGAATATTTTCAATTTTTTCATCTTTTATGGCAGTCAAAGAACAATTTTCAACACCAGTTTTGAAGTAGCAACATCAATATCCACTTCGAAACCAATATCATTGAAATCGGAAAATGTTGAATTTTCCCGTTTTTTTTTTGGCAGCCATTTTGAAAATGGCAGTAAATGAACACTTTTCAACAACGGTTTTGAAGTTGCAACATCAATATCTATTTGGAAAGCAACTTTCATTGAAATCGGACAATGAAGTTACAACATCAATTCCTATTTGGAAACCAAATTTCATTGAAATCGGACAATGTTGAATTTTCCCGCCTTTTTGAAAATGGCGGTCAACGAACACTTTTCAACACCAGTTTTGAAGTCCCAACATCAATATCTATTTGGAAACCAAATTTCATTGAAATCGAACAATGTTGAATTTTCCCGCCTTTTTTGGCGGTCATTTTGAAAATGGCTGCCAACAAACAATTTCAAACACCAGTTTTGAAATCCATACATCATGGCAAACATTTTATCAATTTACACTTAACCTTCATCTTCTATAGTTTTGGAAATAAAAGACAAAAAATATGAAAAATTTGAAAATTCTGTGAAAAAAGGGCAACAACTCCTACAAGGATTTTTGGATTTTCTTCAAAATATCAGGGTTTGTAGATCTTGACATGCTGAACCGTTTTGCAGTATACACTTGACCTCTGTCTGTTACACTTTTTGAAATAAAAAATGCACAAAATTTGCAAATTTTACGGGAAAAGGACAAGAACTCCAACACTAGTTTTCGGATTTTCTTCAAAATTGCAGGGCAGGTAGATCTTGCAATGCTGATTGCTTTTAACCCCATGTCAGATTTCTGATATCTGTAACGGTTTTTGAGTTATTTGCAAACCAAAGGCTCCAAGGAGCCTGTATCGCTCACCTGGCTTTCAGTTGCCACAATCAAGGTAACATTGTAAGTATATACAGTCGATCTTCAGTTTCTCAAACTCTCGTAGCTCAAACACCTCCAATATCTTGAACTGTTTTTAAAGTCTGATCATTTTACTATATTTCTTTGTTGGGCTTTTTTGACAAAAACGTTCTTGCTAAGGACCACTTTCGACACCAGTTTTGAAGTCAAGATGTTATTTTGTAAATGGCAGTCAACAAACAATATTCAACATCAGTTTTGAATTCGCAACATCAATATCTACTTGGAAATCAATTTTTATTGAAATCGGACAATGTTGAATTTTTCCACCTTTTTTGGCGGTAATTTTAAAAATGGCGGTCAACGAACAATTTTTAACATCAGTTTTGAAGAGACGACATCAAGACCAATTTGGAAACCAAATGTCATTGAAATCGGACAATGTTGAATTTTCCCGCCTTTTTTGGTGGCCATTTTGAAAATGGCAGTCAACAAACAATTTTCAACACCGGTTTTGAAGTCGCAACATCAATATCTATTTGGAAACCAAATTTCATTGAAATCGGACAATGTTGAATTTTCCCGCCTTTTTTGGAGGCCATTTTGAAATGGCGGTCAACAAACAAATTTTCAACACCGGTTTTGAAGTCGCAACATCAATATCTATTTGGAATTTCAATTTCATTGAAATAACACAATGTTGGATTTTCCCGCCTTTTTGGCGGCCATTATGAAAATGGCGGTCAAGGAACAATTTTCAACATAAGTTTTGAAGTCGCAACAGCATGGCAAACATTTCATCAATTTACACTTAACCTTCATCTTCTATAGTTTTGGAAATAAAAGATGAAAAATACGAAAATTTTAAAAATTCGGTGAAAAAAGGGCAATAACTACTACAAGGGTTTATGGATTTTCTTCAAAATTTCAAGGTGGGTAGATCTTGATATGCTGAACATTTTTGCATTTAACACTTGACCTCTATCTGTTACACTTTTTGAAATAAAAAATAAAAACTGCAAAAATTTTGAAAATTTAACGGGAAAAGGGCTATAACTCCGAGATGGGTATTCAGATTTTCTTCAAAATTGCACAGTGGATAGATCTCATCATGCTGATCATTTTTACCCATGTCAGATTTTTTATATCTGTAACGGTTTTCAAGTTATTAGCCAAAAACTGCAATTTACCCCTGTTCTATCTTTAGCAATGGCGGCCATGTTGTTCGACAGAGGGACAAACTGAACATCAGTTTGAGAAGCCATACCCTGATGATGATTCAGGCCAAGTTGGTTACATTTAGACCAGTGGTTTCAGAGGAGAAGATTTTTGAAATTGTTGACAGACAGATGGACAGACGGACGACGGACGCATAGTGATGGCAAAAGCTCACAAGGCCTTTCAGGCCAGGTGAGCTAAAAACAGAAATTTACCCTTATGTTCTAATTTTAGTAACAGCAGCTATGTTGTTTGGTCTTCGGACTAATTGAACACAATTTTGAGAAGCCATACCCTGGTGATGCTTCAGGCCAAGTTTGGTCACAATTGGCTCAGCAGTTTCAGAGGAGAAGATTTTTGAAATTGTTGACGGACGGACGGACGGACGACGGACGCAAAGTGATGGCAAAAGCTCACATGGCCTTTTAGGCCAGGTGAGCTAATAAAACTGTGTTTCGCACTTGCAGCCTTCATTCAAAAGGTGTGGACATGAGAGACACTTTTATGTAAGGATTATTTTTGCCAATTTGCCCAGTGCTGTCTGCGATCTTTGAAAGTTTTTGTGTTATGGTCTCATGTTCATTTACTCCATATCTTTTCGTAAAATATTTTCCATATATATGGTCCAACGTTAAACTGCTCCCTGCTGAAGTCAACGACTACCCAGGATTTGATTCCAATTGGATCAGTGTTTTGGATTTAGATGCTTGAATCAGTTTTCCGACTTGGACCAATGTGAACTTAGTCTTGATGGTGGACATCTTGGATAAGACGCAAACATTATTGACCAATGAATGCATGTATTTTAATCAAGTTTGGTGCCGATTGGTCCACAAAATATTAAATAGTTTTGAAGGATAATTGTGAAAAAGTTTGATTTCAATTTCAATTCACTCGGTGGTATCCCCGAATATATTTAAATGTAATGTAAAAGATAGCAACAAAATGATGACAAAACCGCTATGCTACGTAAGGTAAAATCAATTTTACAGCAGACAAACAAAGGACTATTGAGGCCAAGTGTAGCGCCAATTATCTCATTGGTATCAAAGTAGAAGACGTTTAAATTGGTTTCCCATAGAGTCCTTTGTTAGCCTTCCAGGCTGGCGCATATCATAGATAGAGTGAGAGCTTAATTTTTTTTTTCAGAACCATTATGGCAATCAAATTTTATTTCATGCGGTCAATTGGGACATTTCAGACACTTTTTCAGAAGACAAATACCAAAATACCAAAATTTGTTTCCAGATAGATTTGGTTTCTATGAAAATACTAGAACGAGTTCTCCAAGAGCGTGCAATGCTAAACTTAGTTCCAAGCTGGCGGGCATCTTGGATTAGATGCAGACATAACGGACACTATCTTAAAGGGGAACTCCCACTGACTTTGTGCCTACTGATCTAATAGTATTTCCATAGTGTCCAATGTTCAACTCTTTCGTCCAACAAGGCCATCTTTGGTCAGATAAGGAAATGCCAGAGAATCTTTTCGAGTGTAACTAATCAACGACTGTTGAGAACAAGTTTGGTACCGATTGACTAAATGTTTGAACGGAAGGTTAATGACCGACGGACGACGGAAAAAACTGGCTATCCCATTTGAGCTTAAAAAGGGAACAATTGTGGCCAAGACTGTTCCAAACCAAAAGAGACCTGTAAATGAGTCTTTACTACAGGGCTCATTTTTAAACTATGATCCCAGCTGGCGGCCTTCTTTGACAAAGAGTTTATAACTGAAATGGCCAAGAACTACTATTGTGGCCAAGTATGGTTCCTACCGCCTCAATAGTTTTAAAGAAAATCTCTTAATGTGTTTTCTCTTATCGTCCATTAATAAAATGTATTCCAAGCTGCCAGCCATCTCAACTAAACAGAGCGAGCTTGAAATCAAATTTTAAGGGGAATCAGCCAATAACTATTATGGTTCCTATTGGCTCAGTTGCTTCGGAGTCTATATCTAAATGCGTTTTCGATGGTTTGCAATGTTAATCAATGTTTTCACTATAGGACGATTGTCAACAAATTTGGTTCCAATTGTCTCAGTATTTCTATATATGTTTGAATGAAAAGTGAAATACCCATGGACAAAGGAGGCAAAATAATGGCCAATTTTCACATTGGCTATGCAAGTTGAGCTAAACTGCATTACAGCACACCACCCAAGTACTAATGTGGCCAGGTGTTATAAAATTTGTTTGAAGAATGTGATCTTTGAATGTGTTATTGCCTCAGGGTCAATTGTTAAACTATGTTGAGCAGTTTTTGAGTTAACAATACAAGAACTTTTGCAGCAAAAGCTCATAACTTCAGAAAATATCTCTGAATAAGCTATTCCATATGTTGCAATGTCAAAACTATGTCTCCGCCAGTGGCCATCTTGAACATAATGGTAACAAATAAAGTGATATGGAGTTAAAGTACACCTGACAAAATCCCTATAAAAAATGGTGAGATTAAGCAAATGGAACAACTCTTTCATTGTTGTTCTTCATCTTGAAGTCACCATTAGGCCTTCAACAAAGAGCAAACATTCCTATCTCATAGTAAGTTCAAGACGGTCCCTAGCACCAGTTTGAGTGGAATTCACTTGCTAAATAACAAGACACCGAAGTTACTATGAATTTAGTTTCTGCATGTGTGCAGATCAAATCAAAACATTTAGAAATCTATAAACCGAAATATGTGTAAAAGCTGACAGAGAACTAATTACCAATATGATCTAAAATAGGAAAGCCACACTCATCTAAGGACAGAGCTATGCCAGAGGGAGATACTCCTTAGGTTTTAATTAAAAAAAAAAATTATTAAATTTTAATTATGAAAGTTTTCCAATAAAATCGGTTTTAGGGCCAGCACCAAAGTACTGACTGCTGGGCTGGTGTATACCCTTGGGAACTAACGGTCCACCAGCAGAGGTATTGACCCAGTGGCAATAAATAACAATAAAGGGCTACGCCAAGCGCAGCATGATACGACCGCAGCATGTCGACCACTGAAATTTCAACAAAAGTAGTTTAAAGTGAATGTGGACACAGTTAAGAGCTTGACACAATAATTAGATGGACACAAAAAGAAGCTAGACACAGTTATTAGCTAGAAACAAAATAGGGAAAAAACCCTTTTGACTACTTACTGATAAAAAACCGTAAGAGCTATGCAAAATATGTACTATCAACTAAAACTTTACATCCATAGAAATTCAAAGAAAAAATCCATCGAAATCTGTTGAAAAATAAAGATATGACACATTTAGAAAAATTGCAATTTTGGCCCCTTTGACCCCTTGTAGCTCGGAAACAGTAAGAGCTACAAAAAATCCGTTG
>MJUU01023993.1:129667-167884 GCA_002080025.1 Modiolus philippinarum
AGACATGAATGTGAAAATTTAACAAAGTCACTGAACCATGAAATTGAGGTCAAAGAAACATGACAGGTGTCAGACTGGCGTGTACCCATATAGATCTCCCTACAAACAAAATATGACGGGTCTAAGTGTAACAGTTACTGAGAAAAGGACTTGAATGTGAAACTATGTCGCAGATTTTCTAAGTTCACTGAACCATGCAATTGAGGTCAAGGCAACATGACAGGTGTCAGACTGCCGTGTACCCATATAGATCTCACTGTAGACCAAATATGACAAGTCTAGGTGTTATAGTTCCTGAGAAAAGGACTTGAATGTGAAACTATGTCGCAATGTTTATGTGCTTATTGAACCATGAAAACAAGGTCAAGGTCATCCAAAATATATGCTGCTGGAAAGGTCATCACTTTGTGGTGTTGTGGACCAAAGATGATGTTTGTATGTATTACCCTTGAAAAGTTATGAAGGTTTTAGAAAAAAAGTTTACGCCGCCGCCGCCGCCGTCACCGTCGCCGTATTGCTATACCTATGTCTCGCCTTCAGCGACTTTCGTCGCAGGCGAGACAAAAATGAATTTAAATGTCCATTTTTTTGTCTGAAGCAGAATCTATGTTCAAATTATATAAGTTTTTTTTTTTACTTATCTAATGCCCATATTTTACAAAAGAACACATTCATATCATGCACGTTCAAGAAAAAATACATCATATAAGTGGTTATTTTCATGTGTACCTAATTATTACTTAATTAAGGATGTTAGCTGGTCATGTTTATATATTTCTGTCAGAATTTCAGATTTCTCTGGTTTTATCAATTTAACGCTTAACAATGTTTTGCCCAGTGACCTCCTAATTTTATTCCATAATTTCATTTTATACATCTTTTGGAGCATTCTGAGAAAATTTTATTCCATTGTCACATTCATTATTTGATAAACATTCCTCGTGTTAAACATGTGAAAAATGAAGAGGAGTTCAGTTTCCCGCCATTTTTTAAGCACCTGTATCCCAGTAATTTCATCCGTAACCTATTAATTCTTTTGGCTTAAAATACTTCTTATACAATTTTCTAGCAAAAAATCACATTTAATAGGAATCCTTGTTATTTTAAAATTGACCAGCAAACATCCTTAATGCATAACTAGATCTGATGAAGCATAAATTGCATATCTCAAATTATGATTTTTATATCTATAAAGTAAAAGACGCAACTGTGAAAATTTCAGTCAATGTGTATAAAACCTTTCATATAATTTGAAGGAAATAAAAATTTGGACCCAAGAAAATAGCTACTTATAAAGTAATTAAAGAAAGCGAAATTCAAAATCACATTTGTTCACTAATTGAAAGTGTCCTAGAACAGTTTCTTATTCTTGAATATTGCAAAAATCTTGCACAAGTTAAACTTATATTTTCTTTAGGACTAAATTCATTATTGTCAGATAACATCATTTCATTATCATTTTCAATTGTATTTTCACCTGCATGAAGTATAGGGGAGACAACTCTACTTTTATGAGGAAATTCACAATATAACTTAACAGGAGTTTTAAGAATGTCTACTTCTGACAAACACGGACTAAGACTGTCAAATAAAGCTGGAGATTTTCCTGCGGAAGAGTAATTTGCTCCAGATAGGATCCTAGAGTCTGAAGAGTTGAAATCAATCTGAGAACTATTCGCTTCCTTTTGAAATAATGCCTGCCATCTTTTCTTTGGCGTTGTATGTTTTTTCTTGTTTATTTCAGACAAATCTCTTGCAGAGGATATTTCAGTTACAATCTTTTCTGGAGTTTTATGATATTTTTTCCCATTTATCTGATGTTTTTGAACAGAATCTTTTAAGTCTGAATTTTCCCTTAATGTACTTGCATTTTCATTGATAATTTTATCTTCAGTAACTGCAGAATTCTCTGTTATGCTTTTGTAGCTATCTGTATTTACCGATTCCATTTCAACGTTTTTGCCATCATTCCTGTTTATCTCTTTCCTTTTATCTCTTTTCCTCCTGAAGGCACTACCAAACATTTTGATTTGTAACCTTCCAGTGTTGTTTTTCTCTTTCTCTACATTTCTTACCATTTTGTATATTTTCTGTTGATTTTGTTCTTTTTTTCTTTGAATGTCACCGTCTTTTTTCTTAGATTTGAGTTTGTCTGATGGACTTTTCCTCACCTTTGCTTTATTACCAAATTGTTTACATACTTTTTTTCCCTGTTTTATTATTTCTGAGTGACATTTTTTTCTTACTTCTCCTTTTGGAGAGCCTTTTTTTGATTTAAAAACTTCTCTTTTTGGAGAACCTTTATTCACTTTAGAAATTTCTGTCTTTGGAGAACCTTTTTTCAATTTAGAAATATCTGTTTTTGGAGAGCAATTTTTCGACTTATCCCTATCAAGATACGGAGACTTGGTAATTTTTTTCCCTTCCTTTTTATTCTCTTGACCTTTTATCTTTAACAAAGTTCCATGTGTACTATTTTGTACAGAATTATCAGTACAACAACTCAGAGTGCACTGATTCTTACAAGAAAATTTTCTAGGACTCTTTCTTATACTTTGATTTTCCAGTGAATCACAATGATTTTCTGGTGAATCACAATCAGGAATTGTTGATTCAATTTTTCGTTTAATGCGTTTTTCAGTAGATTTATCAATAGTAACATTCTTTTTATCATATTTCTTACATTTTTCTGAACTTTTATATAAATTATCATGTTCCGAATGATAGTTTACACTAAGTTTGTTAATTTTGCCTATCTTGTTCTCGATATTTTGGTTTTGCTTTTGTGGTTTTATTGGACTTTTTCGTATCCCTTTATATTTAGAACTTGCACAATTTGTCTGATTTGATTTTGTCAAAGTGTTCTCATCAGATGTTTTCATATTATTTTCATCTTTACCCATATCCATACTTTTTCCAGATTTTTCACTTAACCTTGTATGGGTAATTCTAGTATTTATTTTCTTTACAACTTTTTTGTTATTTTCTTTTCCTACACAGTTACTATGTACTTCATCATTACTGTATCCATTTTTCAAACTATTTCCCTTTGTTTGTAAATCATTCTTTCTATTCTCTCTACATTTATATGATGCTCTCTTCAATGTTTTACTAATTTTTTCTTTTCTACATTTTTGAGGTGAACATTCAACTTCTGTAATTTTAGATTTTCTCTTTCTTTTATTCTGTCCATTGCCTTTCTTTTCATTTTTGACATAAGTTACCTCCCTTACTGCTTCTTCCTGTTTTCCATGTTTCATAGTTTGTCTCTTCTTTAAGACTCTGTCTTCATTTCCTGTTGTTTTGTCAGAAAGTTGTTTTGATTGACCTTTCCTTCTCTGTATTGATGAGATTTCTCTTTTTGTACATTTGCCTTTCTTTTGTTTGTCTTTTCTTTGATTCATTTTCAAATGTTTATATTTCATGCGCTCCATATTTTCACTATAGGAACATACTCTTGAACATTTATAGGAGACATTCTCCGTCAGATCTTGATCAATATGTGTTTGCTTTGTACTGTCCTCTGAATTACTTGAATCCTCATCACTATCACTAGAAAATTGTTCTCTTCTTCTGTTATTCGATTTCATTATTTGTCCATACACATTTTCACTATCTGAAAATTCTGTTGAACTTGAAAACTTGTGAAATAAATTTCTCACAACTGTTTGTGTTTCATGATTGTCTCCCTTTGACTCATTTTCTGTTGGATAATCATGAGGACTACCATTCAAACCTTTTTCATTAGAGTCATCAATTTGAATATGTTGTAAATTATAAACTGTATTTAAATCTTTTGGATCACTTGGATTCACATATTCCCTTTGTAAAGAACCATCATGAGAGTTAATTAAACTTGAAGTGTCATCATGTCCCAAATATAAACTGTTTGTGTTATTCAAATTTACAGTTTTTGATGCCTTATCCAACTGTATGTAACTATCATCATCAAAAGCATTTTCAAATGACCTGTAGTTTGTAAAGCACTCATTAATACTTTTTATTCGACTTGGACTTTGATCCTCACTCTCATCACAAAAAATATCGGTTTCTGAATGATGTAATAATTTATCATCGTCAGTACTGGCGCTAAAGTTCTCATCATCAGAAAATTCATGACCGGTACTTTCAGAATTAACAATTTCAATGTCACTGCATGAGCCACCTATAGTTCTATCATTCAGTTCCAATATTGATGTTCTTTGGTGACAAGCATCAATCAAACAATTGTTAATACAACTGGTTTCACCAGTTTCTGATTTGCTCTGATCATTTTCTATCGAGACCAGCTGATGTTTCTTTACAGTTCTAACCCGTTTTTTCCACTCTCTATATAATTTCATATTAGTGTCATAACACAGTGTTCTAGAACAGTGACTGCTATTGTCAGTTACACATTTTTCTATATCGGATTTAGTACATGTACTTGAGTTGTCTCCTTTTGGGGTCATTTCATGTTTAACAGGTATACCACAGTATTTTGTGGTGTAATGAAATGCAAAATCATCAAGGTATGACTGACTTTTTGTGTCGGCTAACTCGATAGTGTTATTGTTTCCTGTTTTTTCATTTTGTCCTGCACTGTGCTTATTAATATTATCATTTGATGAATATAGTGCCCTGTTTTTGCAGAATTCCTCGATTTGTTTCACAAAATGAATCATTCTGGAGCATGGTGATTGGCATACCTCCATACTGGAACTGTTTAAATGCTTGGTACTTGGATCTGATGAGTTATCTCCCCTGTTTGTTATTTGCCAAGATAGACTATCACGTTCAACAAACGAATCATTCCCTTGTTCCACTTTATTTTTATTTTGGCAATTTTCTAACGGAATTTTCTCTTCAACATATGAATTGTTTTTTAACATACAACTATGATCCTTTTGAATACTTTCAAAGTTCTGGTTCCTTTGACATTTTCCATGCAATTTACTTTTAAATTTACAGATTTTATTTCTATTGTTCTTACAAGGACTGTTTTTTGTACATGGCTTTGCTCCTTTATGGTCATTTTTATGGGACGGCAACTTTGACTGCCTTTCCTTAAATGGACTTACAGAATTTCCTCCCTTGTATGGACTCTTTTGTGTTAATAATTTTGTTAGCACCAGTAATGCACTACTTTCTAGGTCTTTCCTGTTTTGTGATGTTTCCTCAGATAATTTCATATTTGTTGTCTTACTTGTATCTTCAATTTGAGATGTACAATAGTTGTCTTGATGATTCAGTGAAATACTTGCATTTTTGTTTTTCCCTCCAAAATTGACTTCTGTTTCTGTCTCACAGTTCTTGCCATTTAATGGATCTGTGGATCCAGCAGCAGAACAATGTACATCAACTACTACAGTTCTTATATTTCCACGATTTTCACTGTTTTTAGAGGAAGGATTATTTCCATTTTCATTGTCTGCATTATTACTAGTAATTAAAATATTTTGACATGTTTTACTCACAGCATCAGATTTTCTGTATGATGCACTTTGTAAATCCTTTGGTTGTTGTATCCTAATTATTTCATTATTATCGCCATTAAATTCTGATGCAGAATCATGATTGAATGCTGATACCGAGTCATAATTGAACCCTGATGCAGAATCATGATTGAATCCTGATGCAGAATCATGATTGAATCCTGATACAGAACCATGGTCAAAACCGGATAGAGATTCATCAACCAATCCTGAAACAGAATTATGGATAATATTGCTGGAGGTAACAAGGTTATCTACACAGAAAACATTGTTTCCTCCTATGGAATTGCAACTTCTTATCATGTGATTAAAAGATTTCTGCCCACATTGCATTTGCACTTCCTGTTTTCTTGATGTCATGTTCTCTCCAGTGAACAGGTTATTCCCAGTTTGCTCACTCTGTGAACCTGTGTTATTTTGTAATAAAATCACATTGGATGATTCAGGTGCTACAGACACTATGTTTCCAAAATTGTGTGTACCTTTAACTTTAACATTCGTAAATCTTGATTTTAAGGGTGTAATTTGTGATTTAAATGCACTGTAAGAATTTGATGATGAAAAAGCACTGTCTTCTCCTTGAATTAACTGAGTGTAAGTGACATTGCTAAGACAGTTTGTGGTATTATTAGTTGATATTTGATTTTTCACTAACTCTGGGTGTGAGTTTTTGATATTTAAATGATCATTTTTTGCTACTGGCACTGTTAATCCATGAGGTACATCATCTGTAAAAACATGTGGTGTACTGGGCACTGAACAAGATGAATTTTCATTTTCTTGTACCATACTCATTGTTAAATTGAAATAATTTGATTCTGATGATTTTTTACGTCTACGGTTTCCTGTGTTGATGCATCGCTTGTGCATTGGCATATGTAATTTCAATCTTGAGCTATTTTCAAACTTCAAATTACATACACTACAGTAAACTGGCATTTCTTTTGAACAATCATCTCCTTCTATTGTCAAACCATCAGCAGGAAATTTTGGCCATATATTTAAGTCAAAACCCGCAGTTTCTTGAAGCACAGATTTTGCAGTTTTCTTCAAATTTTTATTTTGATTTGCAGTTGGTTTTCTTTTTGTCTTTTTCTTACCTAATAATTTATCAAACATGGCTTGATTGACAGTAACAAGTGATGGATTTTCTGCACTAGGAATATACAGCAATGGTGTTACACTTCGTACCTTCTTTTTCTTTTTAGGTTTTGTTTTTTTCTGTAAGAATGACAGCATGAATTTGTCCAATGTATGTTCATGACCAGGCTGTGTCAGTGTACTAACTAAATCCTCTCTTCTTGCCTCCAAGTTCTTTTCTAGGATGCTTTTATCATAAAGGGTTTCAGAGGTATCTTTACTATTTTCCCCAAACATACCTAAGCGGTTTTGGTCTTCTGTTCTTAATGAAAGGTTAATGTTGATGTCAATTCTCCATTTGCAAGTGATTTATCTTTCTACAAAGCAAAATAATTTGTCATTTTATTTTAAACTATCAGGTCATTATTTCATACTTGTGGCAATAAATACATTAGCAAACAATATGTGTTTTGTGAAACACTTATGCCCCCGAGTAGAAGTAAAGAAGAAACATTTAGCAACTTTGAACAATGAATGTCCTTCTGACAAAATAATTTGTCATTTTATTTTAAACTACCAGGTCATTATTTCATACTTGTAGCAATAAATACATTAGCAAAAAATCTTACAAAATTTTTAAGACATTCACAGAATCAATGAATAATGACAAATCTTAAATTCTAATATGGTGTCCTTCAAACGCTTTGAGAACACAACAGGGTTCTAACTAGAGTATGTTGAAACTGGCATTGTCAAAAGAGACCCGCAATTTTGATCTTGAAACTCCAGGCAAAAGTAAAGTTGAGAAAAGTGGATTCAAATTCTGTTTGACACATTAATGTGTTGATTCAGTAATATTTTCCGGACGCAATGATTTCTTTATATTTTACCAAATCATATCATTTCTTAGCTTCAGACTAAATATCAAATTATTCCTACTAGTTATTTGCAAGTAAAGAAATATTTGACAAATATTTGGTTTATAGTTAAAAACCAAGGTATCGATAAACAGGAAGTAGTTTGAAGCCTCAAACCTGAAAATTGCAAACACAATACGGTACAACTCATCATTTCCAAGCTTAAAGTTCAAATTCCCTAAAGTACAAGCCAAAAACCTGTGACGAAAATTTGGTTTTACAATTAAAAATCAAAGTATTTGCAAACAGGAAGTGGATGCCCAACAAACTTGAAAATCGCTTACACAAAAAAACTCATCATTTGTAAAGTTCAGACCAAATTTTAAATCATTTCCACCGGTGCAAGCTAAGAAATCTGTGAAGAAAATTTAGTTTATGGTAGAAACATTAAGTGGATGCTCAAGAATTTTGAAAATTGCTTACAAAATACAACTCATCATTTCCAAGCTTCAGACTATATTCCCTCCTGTACAAGCCAAGAAATTTGTGTCGAAAATATTGTTTCAGGTTAAAAGTCTTTGCAAACAGGAAGTGGACATCCAACAAACATGAAAATCGCTTACACAATACAACTCATCATTTTCAGATTTCAGACCAAATTTTAAATTATTCCCTTTTGTAAAAGCCAAGAGATCTGTGACGAAAATTTAGTATATGGTTAAAAAAGTACCGGCAAACCAGAAGTGGATGCTTGAGAAACTTGAAAATTGCTTACACAATACAACTCATCATTTCAAAGCTACGGACTAAATTTCAAATCATTCCCTTCAGTACAAGCCAAGAAATATGTGACGAAAAAACTTTGGTTAATGGTTAAAAAAAATCAAAGCATTGGCAAACAGGAAGTGGATGGCTAAAAAACTCTAAAATAGCTTACACAATACAACTCATCATTTCCAAGTTTTAGACCAAATTTCAAATCATTCCATTTAGTAAAAGTCAAGTGACGAAAATTTGGTTTATGGTTAAATAAAGGGCTACGCCGAGCGCAGCATGATACGACCGCAGCATGTCAACCACTGAAATTTCAACAAAAGTAGTTATAAGTAAATGTGGACACAGTAAAGAGCTTGACACAATAATTAGATGGACACAAAAAGAAGCTCGACACAGTAATTAGCTGGAAACAATATAGGGAAAAAATCAACCCTTTTGATCACTTACTGATAAAAAAAAACCGAAAGAGCTTTGCAAAATATGTACTATCAACTAAAACTTTACATCCATAGAAATTCAAAGAAAAAATTGCCATCGAAATCGGATGAAAAATAAAAATTTGACATATTTAGAAAAATGCATTTTTGGTCCCTTTGACCCCTTATAGATATGTTTTGTGAAACACTTATGCCCCCGAGTAGAAGTAAAGAAGAGACATTTAGCAACTTTGAACAATGAATGTCCTTCTGACAAAATCATTTGTAGAAATAAATTCTTGTATCAACTGAAAAGTTTAATCACATCAAATGATGATTGCAATTGGAGGCAAACACAGAAGTCATCCAAATGAACCCCCCCCCAATCATTATCGAAGCATTATTAAAAAAAACCAATCCCCCCCATTTGGAACATTTATAGTCAACTCATTGTGTTCTGTCTATCAGTGTTATCAGTACTTTGATTACACCAGGGATCATCAATACTGGTTCCCCAAAAGAGGAGGAATACACAGAAGAGAAGAAATGAAATAATAGATATTTTTAGTAACATCCCTCATCATTGATATATATAATACATATATAAATACCTGTAAAACGAAAGTGAATAAATGAAGAAAATATGCTGAACGATTTAAAAAATCTTTTTTACAAAACAAAATTCTATAGATATCAAGAAACATTTCGTCATAAATGAGTTTAATTTCTATATATATAAAATAAAACAAAATATGATTTCATTTTCTGGTGAAATTTTACCAGACAGTCACATGCCAAGGTCAAGGTCACAAGGTCAAATATTCTGGTACCAACTGAAAGGTCTCTCCACAAGGAGTACACATGCAAACTATGAAAGCCCTATCACTTACCATTCAAAAGATATGCTCAATGTTAAAGTCTTTATGCAGTTGTTCACAGGCCAAGGTCAAGGTCACAAGGTCAACTTTTCTGGTACCAATTAAAAGGTCTTGCCACAAGGAATGCATATGCAAAATATGAAAGCCATATCACTTACCATTCAAAAGATATACCCAATGTTAAAGTTAAATATTTTGTTCAAAAAGTCCATCACATGTCAAGGTCAAGGTCACGATGGTCCAAAATTTTGGTATCGTTTGAAAGGTCTTGCCACAAGGAATACACATGCAAAATATGAGAGCCCTATCACTTACCATTCAAAAGATATACCCAATGTTAAAGTTTTTGTGGACAAACAGACAAACAGACAGACAGGCCAAAAACTATATGCCCCCCGAATCTTCGATTCATGGGGGCATAAAAATCCCATCGAAATCCGATGAAAAATAAAGATTTGACATATTAAGAAAAATTGCATTTTTGGCCCCTTTGACCCCTTGTAGCGCGGAAACGGTAAGACCTACACAAAATCCATTGCTTACTACTGAAAACTTAGATCAAGAGGAATCCAAAGAAAAAAATCCCATCGAAATCCGATGAAAAATAAGAATTCTACATTATCTGCAAATTCACAATTTTGGCCCCTTTGACAACTTGTAGCTCGGAAACAGTAAGAGCTACGCCAAATCCATTGACATACTACTGAAAGCTGAGATCAAGAGGAATCCAAAGAAAAAAAATCCCATCGAAATCCGATGAAAAATAAAAATTCTACATAAATTTTGGCCCCTTTCAGCCACTCATATCTGGGAAAGGAAACAAGTTATCAAAAATCTAATAGTTGAGCGCCATATAAGTTTTTCACAAGGAATCCATTGAAAAAAAACAGCATCAAAATCGGACTTAAAATTAAAAAAAATATTTTTTTTTTAGATTTGCCCCTGTTTGGCCCCATTTATCTCGTGAGCATTACCTACTATGTAAATCTGTTGGCATATAGATTAGAAATTTCCTCAGGAGCACACTGAAACAAACCCCATCAAAATCCAATAAATAATAAAGATTCTACAGTCAAAAATGTGAAAACACCCAATTTCACCCCTTTTTTAGAAACNGGCAGGGCCACAATTACAAAAAAAAGTCAAAGTCATTCTTTTGTGCCAAGGAACATTGTGTTGAAATTTCATATGGATTGATCAACTAGAACTTAAGTTATTGACCAAAAACAGAAGTGTCTACGGACGACAACGACGACAACGACACCAACGACGACAACGACAGCACCATACCATTATACGACCTCAAATTTTTTGCCCTCGTATAAAAATCAAAGTATCGGTAAACCTGGAGAGGATGCCTGAGAAACTTGAAAATCGCTTACACAATACAACTCAACATTTCCAAGACAAAATTTCAAATCGTTCCAACATATACAAATGATATACAAGCAAAGGAAATCTTTGAAGGAAAAAATTGTTGACAGACAGATGGACAGACTCACAGACAGACTGACAAAATGAAAACTAAAGGGCACCCCAACTTTGATGTGGGCCCTAATGAGCAAAGAGCTATCCCTGGACATCATAAACTCAACTGTAAAAAGCTCAAACAGTATAGAACATTTTCATTTATTTCATGCATTAATGTGGAGTTCTGTTAAACAAAAATGGTAAATTTACACTTAATACAACTTTAATTTGCTTGGAAAGCTGCTTTATAGTCTTTTTCTTTCAGTGTTTTTAAAACCAAATGGCATTTAAAATCATCCTATCAATACCCCTTTCAACTTTAAAAATATTTGTAAACCATATTAGAACTGAAATTGATTATTGCAGTTGGGCTTTATGCAAATTAGAACATGGTAAGACCTTATATTTTCCCACTCTTTATATCTCGCTATTGCTCCATATAAATTTGACAAATACAAGATCTGTCACCGAATGGCAACCAGTGATACCCCCACTCACTGAATGCTGAATCAATAAGGCAAGTGCAAATATAAGTGTGTGTGGACACAATACAGGTTTTGGACACAATACAAGTATGGGCACAATGATATAATCCTCAAGAATAGTAACCAACTAATCATATAGAGGCTGCATACCAATTTTGAAATCAATCCCTGTACATGTTATAAAAGCTGACAAAACTGACAAAAAAATTGTGTTTCGCTATATTTCGTAACTAAGAACACATTTCTTAAAACAAGAGCTGTCGTCGAATGGCAGCCAGTTATACCCCGCTCATTGAACCCTGAATCAATAAGTGCAAAATTAAGTGTGTGTGGACACAATACAGGTGTGGACACATTACAAGTGTGGACACAATACAAGCATTTACACCGTTGGATGTTTGGTTGCCGAGAAAAGTGACAAAAAAGTTCACCATGGAAAATGAAAGTAAAAAAAATCATAAAGTCATAAAAACAGTAAGCAGTACAGCAATATGGCTGAAAAAGGGAGATGCAGTATAGAACCCTTCAAAGAAGCTCCATACCAAATATGAAGTAGCTGTCGTGTGCAGTTCCTAAGAAAAATGCCACAAAAAGTCACAATTTGGAAAAAGAAGTAAAAAAGGCACAAAGTTGGTAAACAGGAAGTGGTGATCTGATATGGCCGAAAAGGGGAGGCGCAGTATAGGACCCCATACTGATGCCCCATTCCAAACAGCAAGTGGCTGTCATGTGTAGTTGCTGAGAAAAATGCGATGAAAAAGTCACAATTTTGAAAATAAAAGTAAAAAAGGCACAAAGTTGGTAAACAGGAAGTGGTGATCCGATATGGCCGAAAAGGGGAGGTGCAGTGTAGGACCCCATAGTGATGCCCCATTCCAAATATCAAGTGGCTGTCATGTGTAGTTGCTGAGAAAAATGGGACAAAAAGTCACAATTTTGAAAATAAATGTAAAAAGGCACAAAGTTGGTCAACAGGAAGTGGTGATCTGATATGGCCGAAAAGGGGAGGCGCAGTATAGGACCCCATACTGATGCACCATTCCAAATATCAAGTGGCTGTCATGTGTAGTTGCTGAGAAAAATGGGACAAAAAGTCACAATTTTGAAAATAAAAGTAAAAAATGTACAAAGTCGGTAAACAGGAAGTGGTGATCTGATATGGCCGAAAAGGGGAGGCGCAGTATAAGACCCCATACTGATGCCCCATTCCAAACAGCAAGTGGCTGTCATGTGTAGTTGCTGAGAAAAATGCTACGAAAATATGTGTGACGGACAGACCGACAGAATGACGTACAGACGGATGGACGGACAGAGGTAAAACAGTATACCCCCCTCCTTCGGAGCGGGGGTATAACAAGAAGTACACCTCCTAAAGGACTCATAATAGGACGTTCCTTACGACTAATCATATTGAGGCTGCATACCAATTTTGAAATCAATCCTTGTTACAGAAGCTGAGAAAACTGCAACGAAAAATTAATGTTTCACTTCATTTGGTAACTAAGTCCATATTTTGTTAAACAGAAAGAACACATCTGACATGACTCAAAATAGGATGTTCCTTACAACTAACCATATTGAGGCTGCATACCAATTTTGAAATCATTCCCTCTTACAGAAGCTGAGAAAACAGTGACGAAAAAATCATGTTTCGCTATATTTTGTTCTAAGTCCACATTTCATTAAACAGGAAGTACACATCTGACACAACTCAAAATAGGACGTTCCTTACAACTAATCATATTGAGGCTGCATACCAATTTTGAGATCAATCCCACTTATAGAAACTGAGAAAACTGTGACGAAAAATTCATGTTTCGCTACAATTCTTAAATAAGTCCACACTTTGTTAAACAGGAAGTACAGTAATCACAGGTCTCAAAATAGAATATTCCTTAAAACACATCATACAGAAGCTGCATACCAATTTTCAAATCAATCCCTCCACTAATAGCTGAGAAAATTGTGACAGAAATAAATTTTCAGGCGAACGGACGGACGAACGGACAGACGGACAGACAAGGTGAATGCAGTATATCCCACTCTCCAACGAGTGGGGGTATAATAAGGTCTGACCATGTTCTAATTGGCATAGAGCCTGCTTGCAATAATCTATTTCTTAATTTTAACTGTAAAGCATCAGAGTAGACTTAAATATTATCAAGTTGAAATATCGCGCAGTTCTTAATAAGTCCATTCATCCATACTTACTTCATAAAATTTTAAAGTTCAAAGTGCAATAACTCCAAGAAAAATGGATGAATACAAAGAAATCTCAAAAACAAGTGTGGACACAAATTGATGAATTGCTCGTCCCTACTTGGTTGCAAAATTAATGTGAAAGCTCAAACAAATTATTGTGAAAAGCTTAAAAATTATTTAAATATGAAATACTAGTATAACAACAAATCGCATCCCTATCTTTTTATCTATTATAGGATATCGATTACCTGTCAACTCCATGGAAACTGAAATCAACACCGACGAAATTTACCACAAAAAATGCTAACAATGAATATAATTCATAACAATATATCTGCAATTGATTGAATAGCTTTAAGTATTTTTTATCATGTTCAAGTTCAATATTTAATCTTAATAATACATATTTTCAATTTAAAGTTATCAGAATTATCTTTTAAATACAAAAAACCATAAGGTGCATAATAAAGGGTTACCGTAACTTTTGTTCTAAAATCTAAGACAGAACCAGGAATTTGGGGAATTCAAATTATGAACACCAATAAGAATGTAATTTCTGCATTAAAGGCCATAAGAACCAGTTTACATGTGCTAAAAATAAGTCAACTGACGTATATAATAATACCGATAATACAGTTAACCTGTGCCAGTCTAAGGATGGTCATAATATGTATTTGCCTGATTTTTTCCCCATAATTCAAGTATATGATAAAAACATCATTACATGTCATTTTTCATATCATGTCCTTTATCAGCCGTCAGTCATATATCATCCCTCGAGCCTAACAGCACTTGGGCTGATATAAGGACCTAGGGCAGAAAAAGGGCGTGATATGAAAAATGCCATGTAATAATCTATATTTATTGCAGGTTTACATTTGGTTGATTTCTTAGGAAATATTTTGTTGCTATACAATAAATGTATATATTCTTCACTAGTTCTAAGAGCTTCTGCTATTAGAGAGATTGATTGAAAGTGACCGGTCACCCATTAAATTGCATGACACACTACGAGTACTATTTTACTTTGACTTTTGATATAAGATGAGATAGATAAGATAAGAATCTGTTTATTCCAATCAAGGGCCTGCATGTATCAATAACAAAGTACTCTACATTCGGTATGTGTCATACCAGACTGCAGTATAAGAAAACCAATACCATTTGAAACTTGAGGCTCAGAGACTGAGCCTGTATAGCTCACCTAACGAAATGCTTCTATGCCATGCATGACAAAACAAAGATATGAAAAAGAAAGGAAATGGGGTAAATGTCAAGGAGACAACATCTCCATCTCCATGTATTTTACCAATGAGGTCTAATGTTAAGCTGTTCTCCATTGGCACAAGTGTTTTTTGTCTGATCCTATTGAAATGAGTTATCTTTGCAAAGGACCTTCAATACATCATTCCAATACAGTTTATTTAAATTTTCTTGAATAGTTTCAGAGAAGATAATTAATGGAATTAGTATGGTTTTAACATACCAGGCTACAATGTTAAACTATGTTCTGCACTGGAGGCCATGCTTGTTGGATGGAACTGAAAATAGCACATTTTTTAAAGTACCTTCTATACATCATTCCTGTAAAGTTTGGTTTAATTTGCTTCAGCCGTTTCAGAGGAAAAATTTAAAATGTGACTTTTCCCATAGGGTCCAATTTTATACCCAAGTTCCGCGCTGACAGCCATGTGTTTTTTGTCAGATTGAAATAAAATTAGCAATCTTTGAAAAGGATCTTCAGTACATCATTCCGGTAAAGTTTGGTTGAATTTACTTCAACTGTTTCAGAGTAGAAGAGGAAAATGTGATTTTTCCCATAGGGTCCAATGTTAAACCTAAATTCCGCACTGGCACCATGTTTTTTTATCGGATCGGAAAGAGATGAGCAATCTCTCTTAATGACCTTTAGTAAATCATTCCTGTAGAGTTTGGTTGAATTTGCCTCGGTGGTTTCAGAGAAAACGAAAATGTGATTTTCCCATAGGGTCCAATGTTAAACCATGTTCTCTGCTAGCTGCCATGTTTTTCATGGGATCAGAAGGAAATGAGCAATCTTTGTTAAACACCTTTAGTACATCATTCCTGTAAAGTTTTGTTGAATTTGCTTCAGTGGTTTCAGAGCAGTAGATGAAAATGTGATTTTTCCCATAAGGTCCAATGTTAAACCTAAGTTCCACATTGGCAGCCATGTTTTTTATCGGATCTGAAAGAAATGAGCAATCTTTGTAAAGGACCTTCCATATATAATTCCTGTAAAGTTTGGTTGAATTTGCTTCAGCCGTTTCAGATCAGAGATGAAAATGTGATTATTCCCAAAGGGTCCAATGTTAAACCTAAGTTCTGCGCTTGTAGCCATGTTTTTTATTGGATCAAAAAGAAATGAGCAATTTTTGTAAAGGACCTTCCATACATCATTCCTGTAAAGTTTGGTTGAATTTGCTTCAGTGGTTTCATAGAAGATGAAAATGTGAAAAGTTACGGACAACTGACGGAGGGATGACGGACGCCAAGTGATGGCAATAGCTTGCACTGACCCTTTGGGTCAGATGATCTAAAAAGGCTTAACTCCATTTAAATATATAAAAAATTATTTTACTAAGTCCTTCTTGCTCATGCGTATTCCTGTCATGTCTTTGAACCCACTAACCTTGTTCCAAGAGGAAATACAATAGGAAGGGACAGAAAGACCATTCCTGGACGAAAAGATCAGCCATTTTATTCAGCAGGAATTCTTGATAAAGCCGCAATAAGATTGGGGATTTGCAATGTCATTTTTTGGATCAAGAAACCTAAAATTTGCTTGGGAATTCAAAACTTTAAGTTATTTCAGAAGGAATTTGGGATTAGACCCAACCACTCTTAGTAAAGGAATGTCATTGAGACAAAAATCTGTGACAATACAGTAAAGCCAGATTTGAGGTAGTTCCCATCTTTAAATAAAAGTAATGAAAATTTCATGAAAGTGCTATGAATTAGTAGGACTTAATGAAAGGTTGACAATAAACAAGAAATAGAGTTGTCGCCGAATGGCAGTCAGTAATACCCCCCGCTCATTGAATCCTGAAACAATATGGCAAGTGCAAGTTTAAGTGTGTGTAGACACAATACAGTTGTGGACACAGTAAAAATGTGGACACAATACAAGTATGGACACAATGATATACCTTCCCCACTTTTCCAGAAAATATTGAAAGACAAAATTATCTCCCCTTCGAAATTTCAGACAGCAACCATATTATATCATGCACTTCTTCAGGTGTTTTACTACAAATGTGTAAATCCAAGCACCCATTTAAGAGGACAGGCACTTGCAACGTTCTTCCCCCTCCTTTTTTCCAGAAAAATATCAAAAAGACAAATTTTCTACTCTTCAAAATTTCAGGCAGCAACCATATTACTTCATAGACATTTTCTAGTAGTGTACTACAACTGAGGAACAATTAATCAAAATCCAAGTACCTGTTTACGAGGACATGTGCTTGCAAGGTTCAACCCCTCCACCACCTCCCCCCTCTCTTCAAAATATTCAAAGAATATTAATCTCCCCTTAAAAGTTTCGGGCAGCAACCATATTACTGCATGTACATCTTTAGGTAGTGTACTACATATGTGTAACATTTTATCAAAATCCAAGAACCTGTTTAAGAGGACATGTGCTGGCAAGCTTAGTCCTCCCTTTTTCTCAAAAAAAATATTTTCAAAAAACAAATTATTTCCACTTCAAAATTTCTAGCAACCATATTATATCATGCACATCTTCAGGTGGTGTACTACAACTGTGTAACATTTCATCAAAATCTAAGCAGTCATTTAGGAGAACATGTCCTGACAATGTACATCGACAGACAGACTGACAGACATACGGAAGTACAGACAGACCAACAAACAGGGTGATTCCTATATACCCCCCATACTTTGTTTGCAGGGGGTATAAAAATTATGTTAGATGAAAACCAATGTTTCAAACAGCTGTTTTGGGCTCTCTAGAATAAACTTTCATCAATTTTTTACTTACTTTGTAAAATTCTGAATTTGTAGGTTTTGCAGGGCCAAAATAAGTCCTTTATGTACCTCCTCTTTTGTGACCGCTGTAGATCTTAAAATTTGATTAGATCAGCGATACTTACCCCACCTGTGATTCATATGACAGTTGGATGATCATCCGGGTCAGCTAGCTAGCATCTACAGTCATATAACATGTATAAGCTACCATATAACTAAATGCAGACAACCCAAGTCAAACCAACAGCTGAAATAAAATAATGAAAGGATATGAAGTAAATGCAGATAACAATTAAGGGCTACGCCGAGCGCAGCATGATACGACCGCAGCATGTCGACCACTGAAATTTCAACAAAAGTAGTTTAAAGTGAATGTGGACACAGTAAAGAGCTTGACACAATAATTAGATAAACACAAAAAGAAGCTAGACACAGTTATTAGCTAGAAACAAAATAGGGAATAAATAAACCCTTTTGATTACTTACTGATAAAAAACCGTAAGAGCTATGCAAAATATGTACTATCAACTAAAACTTAACATCCATAGAAATTCAAAGAAAAAAAAACCATCGAATAAAGATATGACATATTTAGAAAAATTGCAATTTTTGCCCCTTTGACCCCTTGTAGCTTGGAAACGGTAAAAGCTACACAAAATCTGTTGACATACTGCTGAAAGCTTATATCAAGAGGAATCCAAAGAAAAAAATCCCATCGAAATCCGATGAAAAATAAAGATTTGACATATTTAGAAAAATTGCAATTTTGACCCCTTTGACCCCTTGTAGCTCAGAAACGGTAAGAGCTACGTCAAATCTGTTGACAGACTGCTGATAGCTTAGATCAAGAGGAATCCAAAGAAAAAAATCCCAACCAAATCCGATGAAAAATAAAAATTCTACATAAACTGCAAATTCGTAATTTTTGGCCCCGTTTGGCCCCTCATAGCTGGGAAAGGAAACAAGTTATCAAAAATCTAATAACTCAGCACCATATTAATTTTTCACAAGGAATCCATTGAAAAAAACTGCATCAAAATCGGACTAAAAATAAAAAAATAATTTTTTTTGAGATTTGCCCCTGTTGGGCCCATTTATCTCGTAAGCGGTACATGCTACGTGAAATCCGTTGGCATACTCCAGATTGGAAATTTTCTCAGGAGCACACTGAAACAAACCCCATCAAAATCCAATAAATAATAAAGATTCTACAGTCAAATATGTAAAAACATCAAATTTAACCCTTTTTGGCCCCTTTTTTAAAAACGGGTGGGGCCACAACAACCAAAACTTAGCCAAGCTTTCCTTTTGTGCCAAGGACCATTGTGTTAAAATTTCATAAGGATTGGTCAACTGAAACTTAAGTTATTGACCAAAAACAAAAGTGTCTACAGACGACGACGACAACGACGACGACGACGACGACAGCACCATACCATTATACGACCGCAAAAATTTTTGCGGTTGTATAAAAAGTACTACCAGGTATATCATAGTCAACGGAAATTATGTCCTTAGCTAGCTGTCAGTAACAGCGAGCATTTGTCCAGACAGTACCTCATGTTTTATGTATGTCATTGTAAGGGTACTCGTCTTAATAAGTTTTTCTAGTTTGATTTTTACTGTGAGTCTTTTTTTGTATTTATTTTTTAGCCATTCACCACACATAGGGGGAGGGTTTGGATCCAAGAAAACGAGTTTAACCCCACCGCAATTTTTGCGCCTGTCCCAAGTCAGGAATATGTTGGTGATTGGCTTGTCTGTGTCTTCTTATAAAATTTTAGTTTCTTGATATTTGGGTTATTGGATGTGGTTTGTTTCCATTGATTTACTCACTTTTTACCTTTATGGGGCCATTTAGGGCTTGTTATATGGTGTGAGGTTCCTCACTGTGTTGAAGACCGTAAGGTGACCCCTAGATGCTTTATTTTGGGTCGTTTTATCCTGGATATGGGATGTTGTTTCCTTGACATTTACCCCATTTCCTTTGTTTTTCATATATAGTAATGTAACCCACAAATGTAGTCGAGTTAATGTTTCATTAACATTTGAACATAAACAAAGAAAGGGATATGGAGTAAATGTACATGGGACAAAATCCCTATAAATACGTGGTAAGATTAAGCAAATGGAACAACACTTTGATTGTTGTTCTTCATCTTGAAGTCACTGAGGCCTTCAACAAAGAGCAAACACTCTTACCTCACAGTAATTTCAAGACGGCCCCTAGCACCGGTTTAAGGGGAATTCACTTGCTGAATTTTGGACAACCCCACATCCATCCCCTTCATTTCATTTGTTTTATGGATGCGGAGTTGTCAACAAGCATAACATATCGGGTGAAGTACTCTTACAAACACTGTCATCCATGGCCCGACAAAGGGACCAATGAAATAGACAATACAACATATAAACTATCACAGGGCACTCATCCAGTTGTTTGTAAGAAAACTTGGCAATCAAAATCGGGAGATGTGGGCAATATATACATGTATATACAGACGGCCAGAAAAATAGTTTAATTTTTACAAAGCAAGAAAGCCTATGTTGAATTTTGATAATCCATTCATATGAGAAATTCTCACATGAACAAGTACACCATAACTGACAATTTACAGAGCATACACCTCAAGTACGGGGAATCTTTTTACGGACTCCACACTGCACGAGAGAAAAACTCCACGGTAAATAAACAAATAAAGGGATATGGAGTAAATGTACATGGGACAAAATCCCTATAAATACGTGGTAAGATTAAGCAAATGGAACAACACTTTGATTGTTGTTCTTCATCTTGAAGTCCCTATGAGGCCTTCAACAAAGAGCAAACGCTCTTACCTCACAGTAAGTTCAAGACAGCCCCTAGCACCACTTTAAGCAGAATTCACTTGCTGAATGTCGAACAACACCACATCCATCCCCTTCATTTCATTATTTTTATTACTTATATAAGTAAAATTATATGTAATTCCTTCGTCCAACTGTACTCACAGTAATATTATCCCTGTCTTTGCTATTTTTCAGATCATGCTTACCCTTCCAGAGCCCCTGATTATACCTCAGTTTTTGTAGGTTCACACTGCTAGTGCTTTAGTTTTGTTGCGTTTTTGTTTTATTTGTTTTGGCTTTGTCATACTGTCTCAGTTCGTGTTGGATATGAATTACCATGATTTTGGATTTATGATTTTAGAATTCCCCCTTTCCTAGTTCTTGCTTCGGTATTCGTTTGCTGATGCAGTAATATTTTAGTTGAGGTTATAACAACCAACGCCTGAACATCTGAAAGACACCTTGCCCCAAGACCATTAAATCTAATCAACAAATAGTTGCCTGATTGGCCTTCATGTCTGACTTACAGAAGTCCGACTTGAAATTCAGGCTTAGTATCTCCACTCAAAAGAATTTAGAACTATAAATAATGTGAGAAAAGCTAAACTAGTTAATACCTCTGCCCCCCCCCCCCCCACATAAGTTACATAAACATGATAAATGGCAATGTCCATGTTTTGGCAGGGGAAAAGCCAAAACTTGGTAAGGTCAAAATATAATACAGGAAATGCATAATGATAAAGATTCTCTGAACGTTCCATTGACTTCCATAATAGAGTCCCTGATTTCATACTAGTACCCCATATGACAATGAGAGGCAAAAGTCCAATTTTGTTTGGCAATGGAAACTCAAGAAACTGGTGTGATCAAAATCTAAATAGGAGGTATACACAGGATTATGTCATTAAGATGGTCTGATTCATCAGATTTCATTCAAAAGTAAATACTGACTTTAAGTATTGAAACAAAATTTAGTGTCAATGACAAATCATAACAAAAATAATATTAAAGGATTGTCTTGAAGTCCACAAAAGTCAATCAAGTAAATAAAATTCTAAGTGCCTAGTGTAATAAATCATGGGAGTCGTACCAAAAATTGTCCACAACAATTTCAATGTTGTGTCAATTTTCACAAGATTGCTAGGCATAGCTATGTCCCCCACCGCTGCAGTAAAGTCGATAAAGTCCCATAATGCATGTAAAATTTTGTGAATAGAAATGGCGGCAGGATATGATCAACTGCATTAGGTGGCAAACAACCAAGCAAAATTTCAGGAAAATCCCTTAATTGGATTTTGAGATGTGTGTTCCTATGTTGTAGTATGCATTAAGTCGATAAAGTCCCCTAACTCCCGTAAAATTTGTCGACTCAAAATGGCGGCATAATATGATCAAGTACATATGGTGGCAAAAGTTCAAACAAAAGGAGTAGGGGCGGTAAGGGCCTTATTTGGCCTGAAAAATATATCTGGTTGAATTCTGACACCAAATTTTCTCATTGGAATGTTCTATGGGTATGGCTTTTCAGTAAACAGTAACATTTCTCAAATGTTGATGTATATTTATTGAGTTTTTGGGTGTAGAAGAAGGCACAAATTCAAGATTTTGTATAAAAATGACAAATTTGACCAATTTTGACTACTTTTTCTGTATAGGAAATATAGAGCACACATAGAACCACAAAAATATTTGTATGAGAGATTCAGTTGATTTGTACTTATAAGTTGGTGAATTATCTAATTGGTTCTTGAATGTGCTCGATATTTCCGATTAGGAAAACTTATCGGAAATCTGCCAAATTTGGTATCTTTTTATGAAAATGCTCAAAGGTATCCTTTTCATGACGTCAGAACTATACCTATTGTGACGTCATTGGCTCTAACTTTTGTATTTTTTCTGTAAATGGGATCTAAGCTTTGAAACGAACATGACAGAAAATCTTGAGGTGCAACTTCGAAAATCAGTGGAATCTTGGGCCAAATCAACCCCTTATCGCACCTTGTTATTTAAGCATAATCCGTTCAGTGGTTTATGAGGAGTTGAGCCCACAAGTTGTTCCTAATTAGCTGTAGCATGTATTAAGTCGATAAAGTCCAATAACTCCTGTAAAATTTGTCAAATCTTAATGGCGATATGATATGATCTAGTACTAATGGTGACTAACAATCCTGTAAAATTTGAATGAATTCTGACCAGCGGTTTCTGAGGAGTTGCATCCACAGTATTTGCCATTGTGAAACAATGTGGAAATAATCAAAGTCCCATAACTCCCACAAAATTTGACAAAATCAAAATGCAATGCGATATGATCTAGTACTAATGGTGACTAACAATCCTGTAAAATTTGAATGAATTCTGAACAGTGGCTTTTGAGGAGTTGAGTCCACAAGATTTGCCATTGTATACAATGTGGAAATAATCAAAGTCCCATAACTCATACAAAATTTGACGAATCAAAATGGTGATGCGTTATGATATAGAACTATTGGTGACTAACAATCCTGTAAAATTTGAATGAATCCTGACCAGTGGTTTCTGAGGAGTTGCACCCACAGAAAATGTGACACACAGACACAAAGACATACGGACGCAGAGACACACGGACTTAAGGGGCGCACAGACGCAGACCATTTCTATGTCCCTCCATCGCGTTGGGGCAGGGGACAATAAGAGCTTCAAACAAAAGGAGATGGATAAATGCCTATTTCATCTCTTTTTAATTACAATTAATTCTAAATAATTATATAAAATACCAAAGTTACTGTAAACCTAGGCCTAGTTTCTGATGATAGCCGTATCAACAACTTATGTCTCTTGGGTAAAGATCAAATATAAAGAGTAATATATCCCTCAAGAGAAAATTAAATATTAATTATTAGTATTTTTGTCCGCGAGACAAGGATTATCAGGTCCATATCAGATGAGCCCGTAGGGCGAATCTGATATGAACCTGATAATCCTTGTCGAGCGAACAAAAATACTAATAATTTTTTATCGGTAATTCCGCAATGGAATACAAACTAAATTACCTTTTTTGTTAAGTTATTGTTCCTTTTTTACGTTTTGTCTTGTAACAACTTTCGTTCAATAGTGAAAAACTATATATGCACTATTTTTTGTCGAATTTTTATGCATGACGCATATCATGCATCAAGGTGTTGTTAATTTTTTGTTGCACGTTTATGTTATGCTTTAATAATTTTTTCAAAATTGATCTGGTTTTTTTTCCACATCATTCACATCATTCACGTGCTTTTTTGCTCTTTGACCACTGAAGCGCGATTGGCCAAAAAAATAAAAATATATCCTTCCGCAACATGTTCGCGCATGCCAAATGACCAACAGCTGATATTTTCTAGTATCACTTGTTGCTGGTTGTCTTGCCTTTGATACAAGCTTTAAAATGTAGTAGAGATCAAAGGAAACTCTCCCAAATTACCGATAAAGCCAATTATCAAAGTAGGAATGAATGAGAACCTAAATATTGATGATATGGCCTATCTGGATATAAAAGCATTTAAATAATAACCATACAAAAAGTTTAAATACCACGAAGTGTATAGATTATTTAGTAAAAGTAAGTTTGAAAGACAACAACAAAATGGCGTAATAACAATCATTGTCTAGTCTGCCAACTTTGTGAAAATGAAAATAGATTATTTAGTAAAAGTAAGTTTGAAAGACAACAACAAAATGGCGTATTCACAATCATTGTCTAGTCTGCCAACTTTGTGAAAATGAACCTAAAATGAAATGGAAGTGTTTACATGTAGATTGTGGATTATTGATGTGTCAAAGATGTAGTGATAAAAATCATCCAAAGTTTCCGTCTGCCGAGGACCATACTATAATAGATATCAATGACATTAGTAAACACCAGGCAGAAACTGGTCCACAGCTGGACTTTGCAAAGATCAAGTGTGGTGTACATAAAGAAATACTGCTGTTTATACTGCAAGTCATGTGACCAATTCGTGTGTCAGAGCTGTATTTCTGAGACTCATACTAAACACAACTTCTGCAAGATCAGTGATGCATACCAAAATGAAGTTGATACAATATGACCGTTATATGAAGGAATTTTGACTATAACAACTCGATTTTACTGACCGCTGACCAACATTTATATTGTAAAATCTGTAAGGAAACAAAAAATGTGACCGTTATGAAAAGGTTAACGCTATACAAAGGTGACTGTAAGACCAGGTTTTACTGTACTTTTAATTTATTTATTTCTAAACTGAAATTCTAATTGTTTTCCTTAATCATTTTATAGTTGTGTTTTGAAAATTTGAATTAAAAATACTGATTAATAGAAATGATATTGGCAAATAAAGTGGAGATTTCATGTAGAAATCTGAAGATAGTGATGTGGCTTGTTTTGAAATTCCTCTTTTATTTCCGTGATTACAACTTCCTAGTAATCAAAACTGGAAAGTATTTTACCATGTTAGTTGTGTTTACATAGTTTTAATATGATATTTTCATAAATCATCGAGATATAAGTGATTTATGTTTGTGAAGTGGAAATTTTATCGAAATCTCAATGGCGTCATGATGTCATGAAAATTCGTTTACATAAGGGTCGAAGCAGGTTGAACTCAGTTATAAGGAATCAAACTTTATCAACAACTGATGATTTTTGCGGCGAATTCATTATTCTGTTGTGTAGTAAACTTTTTAAGGCCTAAAATAAAATATTGTTTGTTTCCCCAAAACCGACCACCCAGAAAAATCACTGCTTCCAAAAATATTTTATTACCACTTTTAGAGAGGAAATTATCTGCATTAAAAATTCATGTCTTTAAAATTTGTTATTAAATTGCTTTTTGTAGAAAAATAAATAATTTTCCTGCCTACCTACCCACACCTGGTTAGGAAGAGTCGGAATTGGGGAAACAAACAATAATTTAATTTTGGCCTAATAAAATTACTAAATTGTACAAACAAGTGATGACCCTAAAGGATGTCTCGCCTGTCCCTGCTGGACTCTAAATTGATGTGAAATCTAAGTGAACTAATCAGAAAAGTGAACATGCTCACTAGACTGTGAAATTGAGGTCAAGGACAAAAGTCACCTGCCAGACTGACATGTACTACCCAAGACCAACCTACATACCAAATATTATCAACCTACCACTTCTAGTTATTGAGAAATCGACTTAAGCAGAAAAACTTAACGTGGCCACTAGACCATGAAATTGAAGTCAAGGTCACATGAAAAATGTCAGACTGGCATATACCCAAATAAATCTTGCTTTAGGACAAATATTGTGAGTCTAGAGGCTACAGTTGCTGAGAAATAGACTTGAATGTAAAAATTTAACAAAGTCACTGAACCATGAAATTGAGGTCAAAGAAACATGACAGGTGTCAGACTGGCGTGTACCCATATAGATCTCCCTACAAACAAAATATGACGGGTCAAGGTGTAACAGTTACTGAGAAAAGGACTTGAATGTGAAACTATGTCGCAGATTTTCTAAGTTCACTGAACCATGCAATTGAGGTCAAGGCAACTCGACAGGTGTCAGACTGCCGTGTACCCATATATATCTCACTATAGACCAAATATGACAAGTCTAGGTATTATAGTTCCTGAGAAAAGGACTTGAATGTGAAACTATGTCGCAATGTTTATGTGCTTATTGAACCATGAAAACAAGGTCAAGGTCATCCAAAATATATGCTGCTGGAAAGGTCATCACTTGGTGGTGCTGTGGACCAAAGATGATGTTTGTATGTATTACCCTTGAAAAGTTATGAAGGTTTTAGAAAAAAGTTTACGCCGCCGCCGTCGTCGCTATCGCTGTCGCCAGATTGCTATACCTATGTCTCGCCTTTAGCGACTTTCGTCGCAGGCGAGACAAAAATCAGAGATATACATGTATAAAACCACTATAATTATGTTTCTGAGTATATATGAAATATGAATTTGTATCACAATATCTCCTCTACACTAATCTATTATTTTATGCATTTGTACATAGGGTATTGCAAAAGGTTTCCATTTTCAATGATTATCATGATTATGTATTTTATTTCTTTGTTGTTATCTTTTCTATCCTAAATTTTTTTTTATTTTTAAAAATTCTTTTTTTTTCAATTACTTTTTATAAGACCTACTTTTGAAACGGGGACCATAATGCAAACAGGCACGAGTTGAAAAAATTTCAAAGTTGAAAGGAATCACAAGTTTAATATTTTTTTTTCAATCATGAATACTCTTTTAATAATTTGTTATTTTGTCAAATGAGAAAATTATAGTAAATATCGACCATTTGTATCAATTAAGTTTTCCCATGTCAGTATGTTTTTCAAGATCTATGGCTTTTTCACTTTGGCAAGCAATAATATTTGTCATGTTTGTGTACAACAGCAAATTATTCTGGTCTTATTATACGAGATATTTCTTCTATGTCTATAATTATTTTTTAACGCAATTGATGTTCTCTTTATTTCAAGGTAACTGAAGTTGTCATTACTCAACATCTTTATTTTAGCACCTGAATACTAAAAATTCACGGGTGAGACCTAAATAAAAATGTGTAAACTGAAAACTTAGGAATTTTCATTAAAAATCTGAAAAAAATTGTTATGATGAACTTGTATTCAAGCATCTTCAAATTTTTGTTTGAACATTTTCTTTGGAGTCTTATGTTACCATATAGTCCTCAGATGTCCAGATAATAAAATTACGGTATTTAATTCCATCAGAACATCAGTGGAGTAGTTTTACGACTTAAAATGTGAAGAATTTACTAGCTTTTGGAAAAAACCTGTGACTTGAGGCTGTTGCCATGGCAACCTTGTTACCATGGCAATTGATACATCACAGAAATAATGCTTTGGATCACTTCATCATTTCCCTAAAATATTAAGTTTGTAGGTCTATCAATACAGTTACTATAACAAAAAGTTGAGCAGGGGCCACTTTTTATTAATTTTCCTAAAACAATTCAGCATACAGGCAAAAACTACTGAAAAACATTTCAGCATGGTAAGGGTTAACATTTGGTATAAATTTCATGAAAATCTGTCAAAATTGTAGCCATGAGAGCACTTACAAGGTCAATATTTGGATAAAACGGAGTCATTATCTTGGTAGACGTCCCATAACTCTGTCAAAAAAAATCTACTGAGGCTGATTTTAATCATGACCAAGGTATTAAAGATATTAACATTTGGTATAAATTTAATGAGAATCCGTCAAAATTTGTAGGCATAAGAGCGCTTACAAGGTCAATTTTTTGCTAAAACTATGTTGCTATTTTGGTCAAAGTCCCATAACTCCATCAAAAAGTATGGATTGAGGCTGTTGACCAAGGTATTAGTGGTATAAACATTTGATATAAATTTCATGAAAATCCATCAAAATTTGTAGGCATGAGAGTGCTTATAAATACAATGAAATACAAAGTCATTTTTTTAATAAAATGGAGTTATGATTTCGGTCAAAGTCTCATAACTCCGTCAAAAACTATGGACTGAGGCTGATTTTCGAACTTGACTGAGGTAGTAGTCATATAAACATTCGGTATAAATTTCATAAGAATCCATCAAAATTTGTAAGCATGAGAGCACTTACAAAAAAGTGTGACGGACAGACGCACAGACGCCAGGCATTTCTATGTCCCCACTCCGCGTTGCAGCGGGGGACAATAAAGAGAAATTTGAATTTTAGAGGGCAACCAGTCACAATAAAATATGATCATCTGAATATTTTAATTACATGTACACAAGATTTCCATTTTAAAAATCAAAGTCTGTGGCGTTTCATTCTCCTAACCTGGTATGGCATGTATGGCAAAGAAGAATAAAGGGCTACGCCGAGCGCAGCATGATACGACCGCAGCATGTCGACCACTGAAATTTGAACAAGTTTAAACTAAAATTAATGTGGACACAGTAATTTGTCATCAAATGTGGACGGCTACAGACAAAATATTGTATACATTCTTACACAATGTAGCATTATGTCATTTTTACAAAGGAACTGTCAGTTATTGATGTAGCAGTAAACTATGAATCAGTCACATCATCACTGCATTTGATTAGTCAGGAAGTTCAGGTAGGGACACATTTATTGAATCGACCCTATTTGATATATTGACTAGATACATGAAATATGCAAAATATTTCGTATTTTTTATAAGAAATATACATTTTAAAGTTTTTATTTGTGTTTTTACCTTTTTTGCAAGATATTGCTTCATTTGAAGATTTGTCTAATTATGACAGCTTGTGTGTTTAAGACTGACAACATTATTGTAAAGGATTATGGATTACAACCATTATTTACATATTCAATCAAACAAGCTCACTTGAAGTGTTGTTGAAATATTAAAGTTAAATGCAAAAGTGCAGTTGCAGTATTAAACAANTTTACATACTTCTGAAAGCTTGCATTGAGAGGAATCCAAAGAAAAAATCCCATCAAAATCTGATGTAAAATAAAGATTTTACATATTTCTAAAAATCGCAATTGGCCCCTTTGACCCCTTATACCTTGGAAACAGTAAGAGCTACACCAAATCTGTTGACATACTACTGAAAGTGTACAATGTGAGGAATCTAAAGACAAAAATCCCATTGAAATCGGATGAAAAATAGAAATTTTAGGTATTCTGCATGTTTGCAATTTTGCCCCGTTGGGCCCCTCATAGCTTGGAAAAGAAACAAGTTATCAAAAATCTAATGGTGCAGCGCTATGTTAATTTTTCATAAGGAATCAAATGCAAAAAACTGCATCAAAATCGGACTAATAATAAAAAAATTAAAATTTTTGAAATTTGCCCCTTTTGGGCCCATTTATCTCGTGAACGGTACATGCCACGATTGGAAATTTCCTCAGGAGGACACTGAAAGAAACCCCATCAAAATCCAATAAATAATAAAGATTCTACAGTCAAATATACGAAAACATCAAATTTAACCCTTTTTGGCCCCTTTTTTAAAAACGGGAGGGGCCACAATGACCAAAACTATGCCAACCCTTCCTTTTATGCCAAGGAACATTGTGTTAAAATTTCATAAGGATTGGTCGACTGAAACTAAAGTTATTGACCCAAAACAAAAAGTGTCTACAGACGACAACGACGAACACGACGACGCCGACAACGACGACAGCACCATACCATTATACGACCGCAAAAATTTTTGCGGTCGTATAAAAATTAAAAATGTACAATTTTTGAGGTTTACCTTCATGTCCGAGTCTATATGGCCAGCTGACCCCTGGGAGATGATAGTTAGTAGCCCAGCTGTATATTTTACTGGCCCATTTATGAGTCTAACAAAAAATGTTAGGAGTTTTGGTAGCTAGCTGGGCTACTGTTTCAAAATATTTAGTTGCCCAGGAAGAATTTTAGGGGTTGTGGGCTACTAGGTTCATCCCTGCAGCAGGGTCACCGTTTTGAACCACCCTGTTAAAAAGCCCAAAACAATGGAAGAAGTTAAAGAGCAGGGATCAATAGAACTTGGCGGCTACAATCCTTGTATACAAGAATTGTCCACAATCCCTACACATAAGGATTGTACTTTTTTTCATTTTTTTTTAAAATAGTATTAGAACCGATTCAATAAATCTGTCCCCACTGTGAGTTTGTGACGTGTATATCTTTTGTCAGCTTCTGTGTTAAAGTAAACACGATGTCATCAAATGTGGACGGCTACAGACAAAATATTGTATACATTCTTACACAATGTAGCATTATGTCATTTTTACAAAGGAACTGTCAGTTATTGATGTAGCAGTAAACTATGAATCAGTCACATCATCACTGCATTTGATTAGTCAGGAAGTTCAGGTAGGGACACATTTATTGAATCGACCCTATTTGATATATTGACTAGATACATGAAATATGCAAAATATTTCGTATTTTTTATAAGAAATATACATTTTAAAGTTTTTATTTGTGTTTTTACCTTTTTTGCAAGATATTGCTTCATTTGAAGATTTGTCTAATTATGACAGCTTGTGTGTTTAAGACTGACAACATTATTGTAAAGGATTATGGATTACAACCATTATTTACATATTCAATCAAACAAGCTCACTTGAAGTGTTGTTGAAATATTAAAGTTAAATGCAAAAGTGCAGTTGCAGTATTAAACAAGAATTGAAATATTTTTATTTTATTTTATTTTGAATAATTTATATCAAATTATGGCACTATGGATCCATACGGACATGGTCCTTCTTTGTCAAATCTAGGGTACCATTAACCAAATGGTTGTATTTTTTGTACCTAAGGTGCCAAAACACAATGATGAAAAAAGCTGCTGAGACTACAGGCATCTCAGAGAAAAATACAATTCAGATTTACCAGTATATAAGAGACATCTGTACTACAAAACTTATAAACACTCCATCCAACCTTGGCAGCCCAGGCATCGTAGTGCAGATTTGGGAGCAACAACTGAAGAAGCCTTCAACAACCTATGTCAACATATTGCCACACAGTAAAAGGTCTAAAAGAAGTTACAGTGAAAATATAATCATTACAACAGCTTTTTTTATTGCTGCCAAAATGTTTCAAAAAGAATCAAGTTGTTGCAAACTTTTAACACTGAATAAAAAAAACTGCTATCCTCATTTGCCATTTAATCCTTCTGGATACACCATTCCATCCTTTTTCATATAAATAATCATTATATAATTTCAATTATTATTTCAATGAATAGTCCTACTTGATATAATACAACATAAGTAATCCTTTCATTATTTTCTTAGTTTGTTTGATATTGCTGTATAAACAGTTGCACCACCCAAGCTGAGCCTTAATCAATTCTTATTGTCCATGTCTCCAATTTAAATTATTTTCCACCAAAAATTGTCCAAATGACAAAAAAGGCAGAATTTATATTAATTTCATTCATTTTATTCATTATAATATTAATAATTTCTTCAAAACCTACATTATATAATTTTCAGTAGGCCACTACAATCCTTGTATACAACCATGTACAAGGATTGTACAATCCTTTTGTATAAGAATTGTGGACAATCCTTGTATGCAAGGGTTGTAGCCACAAAGTTCAGTTTATCAAAGAGCAGCTGGTACTGTACAACCATATAATAAGTGAATTGCGCTCTTTCCAGATCAATTTGCTATGCACGTTTTAAATGTTTTAAATGTGTAATTAACTGCACCGTTTTACAAATCAAGGATTTGTAGAGTGAGAAGGATTCGAATCTTGCGGTGATTTTCTATTAATTGCATTATAGCCTGGGCCGTATGCAAGATAATAAAATATTACCCACAATGCCTTGCACCCATGCTAATCTTGTTCAATTTAATGGCGTAAAGATTGCTTCAGAAATAAACTAGCCTGTTTATGTGTTTAGAATGCTTATCAAACTATATTTTATACATACTTAGGGAAGAAAATATACATGTAGTTACGATACCAAGAGAAATAGTTTTCTACGATACAGATGGATTATATGTGCTTCAACTCAGATCAACATTTCCACCCTCTAAGCGTGTATTGTCAGTCTTCCTCATGTAATATTTATTTTAATCTCCTCTTCAAAATCTACATTTACATGTATGTTTGAAAACATGTTTTTTTGTAATCAAGTATGTAAGATTTAGTTACTGAAAAAGTAAAATGGTATATTTTTTCTTGCTTTGTGACAAATTTTACTAGTTTTGTTTGACCATTTCAAAATTACGAGAGATGACGGCGTGGTACGATGATTAATTATTTTCCTTAAAAGCCAAGATTTAATAGGATATAAACTGGTATAAAACACACTTTCTTCACTTATCATGCTTATTATGGCTTTGTCAATTTGTTAAAGAATTTTAGGTCTGTTGAAAAGTTTATATCTGGCTTTTATTCGTTTCAAAATATCACGATCTGAAATGCACACCGACAAGAACAGATTTGATTTTACATAAATTAACATGAAATGACAGTCATACCTGGATCTGATATGGAAAATGACAAATCTATATATGAAATGTATCATATATATCACGCTGTGTTTTGGTTTTGAAGCAATCTTTTTATGTGTTTGATATTTGTTGAAGTAAGTATAGTAATTTGTAATGGTGAGTAAAACAAAATATCACTACAGCGGATCTTACAAGACAATACCAGATGTGAACCCTTCTCATTATACAAATCCTTGCTTATTTTAAAACCTCACATGAAGTAGTAGTACACAAAATTTTAATTTTAACCCATGGCAGTTTCATTTTGATGGCCATTGCCTATAGATGAATTTCCAGTTGGTGAATTTTCCCGGAAAATTTTGACGTCACAATAGAGAATGTTGGACATCACAATGTTACATGACATAATTTACTTTGATTGACCACATCAGGGCAATTCATTCATAAAATGAAATTGGAAACTCGTCTTTTGAAATATGAGAGGGTTAGTATAATTCTTTGAGGGCAACTAATATTGATTTTTACTAGCCCTAGTAAGCGCGAGCAAAAAAAGTTAGTCAGGTTGGGAACACTTCCCAAACGGGATTTATATCCCGAAGGGTTATTTATTTCCCCCGGTTTATTTCATACAGTAATATCACTTATTTTGGATTTTTGCCAATTTGACACAAATGTGCATGCAAATTGATCAATATAAACAACTTTTGTTTCGGAAATTTCCTCTCTTGTGTTTGGCATTTTCCGGGGCCGGGGGATCAATCTCAGAAACAGAACAAAAATAAGATATATTCCTAAACAAAATTATTTGTATTGATCTAATAAGGTGCGCGTTTGTGTCAAAGTGGCAAAAATCCAAAATAATGATATTACTGTATGAAATTATCCCGTTTGGGAGAGTGTTCCCAACCTGTTAATGTCTAACCCTGCAAAATATGAAGAAAGTGGACAGATTTTTTATGAAACCAATGCGTTAAAAGTATGCGTCAATTGAAACAATTCATACAAGAAATTAACGTAAACGCCATAGCTTGTGGAACTTTAAACATGAATTTTGCAACTTTTCACTTGGACTCTGCAGTTATCGACTGGATATTCTGTAGATGACACGCTAGACGGGAACCAGTTTCAAAAATAAAATCAGAATCGTTTTTGGTCTGGAACCTACTCTCCGTGTGCATTTTGAACTTGGTGAATGCCTCACTTTTTCCCTTCCAATTATTATTTACTTTAATGCCTTGCTGTTACACCGTATATATTTTTGACACTTTTAGGATTGACATACAACATCGAATATTAACCTTTCAATCCCTGAACCAGCGATGCATTAAAGCAAGGATTTGTAAAGTCCCGGGTTAAAGTAAATAATAACTGGATAGATCTAATGGATTTTCTGTAGATGACACGCTTAGACGGGAACCAGTTTAAAAAATAATAAATAAAAATAGATTGTTCTTGTTATTTAATCGGCAATATTTGTATTGTATTGGTTTGAAATTGCTGAGGGAGTTCAGTTTGTAGAAGAGTTGGATTTGGAGTTATCTTTCTTTAAATTCTGTGCAATAATTATTATATTTTTGATAACATCATCTTAATTTTCATACGTTATCTAGTTAAAAAAGTATTTAAATTCCTTAAATAGAATCATTTATAAATAAAATGGTCTTCAAATACATAATTTTGTTAATTTAAATTTCTATTTATAGAACTTACAGGGAAATATTTATTTTTTATATAGTGAATGTTGATACGAATATACATTGCAGTCCTCGAAGACGCACGACTATAAAATATAATAAAAATAAAATAAAACTTTATATAGCGCCCTATATAAAAATACATACTCTAAGGCGCTTGACAATGCATAAAATTGTATAACATACCACATAAAAAATATTACGGAAATTGAAAACTGATATACAAACATGATCGATAATGAATAATAATTTGAAACGACTACCTCGTACCTCCACGAGAGTACTCCGGTACGATGGTGAGGACTGGGCAACTGTACCATTTAACATGTAGAATGGGTCTTGGTCTCTTGGGGCCAAGACATGCAGGCTAACGGCGGCGCATACCGTAGTTAGGGCTTTGAGTTCTTCAAAGTCCTTCTACACCAAAAAATATCGACCCACCAAGGAATTCGACAGCGAAGTCTCACGACAGTCAGTGGATACCAGGAAAGATCAACTGTCCGAAATTTAATTGCATTGGAGTGGGCGTCCCTTCAGGTTTAAAATGCCGTGAGAGACCTATATAGGTATTCAAGGCGATAAACCACCATACTACTACTTATTCATTGGCTTAGGGCTATCTTATAGCCCAAATGAGGAGGTCCTCGACTTCCAAAAACCACCCCTTTGGCTATGCAAAGTATTTCATATCTATCACTATATTTACTTGATGTTTGGACCTTTGGATATGTTGTTTACTCTACAATCTGATTTATTTGAAGCCAACAAATGGTTTAGTGAAATACCACTAATTCGAATCACGTAGCAGACGACCCGGTAAAGCCACACTTGGTGTCCGTCTGTCAGTCTGTCTAATTGTCATCACTGGCGTACGTCGTCTCCTGCTACAAGTTCAAGCCGAAACTGTTCATGCAAAGTGGAATTCAATATCATGACATGTTTGGTCAATTCTGGCAAAGATGAGTGTCAAGGAAACTAGGCTACAATCTCTGCTTTACTGACCTGTCTACAAAGTCTACGTTTCTCTTGTTTCCTGAATCAAAAGGTTGGATTTAGTTTACTGAGTTCAGGAAACCAAGAGAACTAACAGGAACACCAAGGATTCGTGAGGAAAAGGTGTTTTTCTAGAAAAGAAAACTTTAGTTGGGTTATCGAAACTCTATGTGGCTATGGGCTTTCCCCATATTAAGCATTTTGTATGATGGTAAATTTCAAAATGCATCAGTGGTAATTTTATGATATATATCTGAGACCGCATTTAAAGGCGAAGTGCACGTAATTAACTACTCCAACATTTTTTTTTAATTTCGTATACAAATAATACTTGGAAACATTAGTCGGAAAATCGAGAAAAAATATGGGGCAACCGTTTCACTTTTCTAGATATGGGATATAACTTTTTGAAGTTTATAGTGTCTTGTTGGCGGCTAGTGGACAGATGCAGGGCACTCATCAAGTCGACTGTAACAAAGCATTAATTAGATTTCAAAACATTAAATAAAAAAAATCAGTTTTCTTCTCATTCGGTCTTTTATCGATGGTTTGTACCTTTTTAACACAATTTGCTGCATAATATAGGTTCCACGACGGTCAAATGGCAAGTGCAGCACGTATTTTTGCCTGGAAGTAGTACATACCAAGCTCAAACAACTCAATGTCAAAAGACCAAACCAACTATTAATTTCAACAGTTGATTTTTTTTATGAAACTTAGCATAATTATTCTTCAAGGTATTTGGGGCAATTTTCAAGAATAAAAAATATAGGTCACCGAATTCGTTTGTTGCTATAGCGCCATAAAAAGTAGCTAAAACTGGCATATGGAGAAATGACCATGCAGGTTAACTTCAAACACTTGCCATTTCTGTAATAATAGTTGAAATTACATACGGATTTCTGTATTGTACTCCGGGATGTCTATAAATTTCAATTTTATTACAGAATAAACTTTTGATTGAAAGATTGATGATAATTTTAACGCTTAATTACTTTCCCGTGCAAAATATTACACATTTTTGTTATCTTTTCTATCAATTTTTGAAAATTCTGCTGTTGATTTTTTTTCTCATATTTTCAGAGCATGTAAAAATTGTGTATATTTATTGGAAAAAGACAATAAAAAATAGGTCACCGAACTCGTAAGAAAGATATGATGGAATATAACTACAAAAATTGGCTTTTTCGGCCACTCGTCGCTTGATTTTTTCTTTTCAATGAAGATGACGTCACAGTAATAGACGTCGAAAGTTAGAGTATCGATAATGGCCGCCGAAGCAATAATCTAAAAATCAATTATTTTTGTACTGCAGTGTACTTTATGGACACTTTAGTTCTTTTTTAATAAACGTGATATGACGTGAGAAATTCGTAAACGCAATAGATTGCACAAAACTGCTCGAAAATCTCAATCACAACTTGATAAAGACAAATATAAAAACCAAAGGAACCACGTGAACAATATGAAGAAATACGCAAAAGAGCAATTCTATTTAAATGCAAATAATATCTTGGATGAATTTTCTCGTACAAATTCCAAGTCCTATTGGTCATTAATAAAAAAGTTAGTTAAATCCTCGGGTACTTCATCAGTTATTACTCATCTGCAAAACGAACATGTTGAACTGGTTTCAGATGATTATGATAAAGCTTGTCTGTTAAATAAATATTTTTGTTCAATATCAAATGTAAATGATGAAAATATAGTTTGTCCCGATTTCCCACCAAGAAAAGACAAAACGTTGGCCTTTTTCCAAATAACGCCTGATCAAGTACGTGACATACTGCAAATACTTAAATTAGGAAAAGCAGCAGGTCATGACTCTATTAGTCACCAAATGCTTAAAAAACATGTGACACTGTTTGTATTCCATTGGCACACTTATTTAACTTGTCCCTGGATAAAGCTGAATTTCCGACACAGTGGAAATATACAACCGTTATGCCTCTTTTTAACAGTCCCATATCCAGTGGTATTTAAACAAAAGAATGTGAGCTCTCGTTTAGAAAAGATAAAAAAGTCGATTACATTGTTTAGGTCTGTTGTTAGGTGCTTTAAAAGTTACTTATAATGTAAAATATTCTACTTTTTTCATGTGCATATGACAGACTTCTATATATACAAATGACAAAAAGCTTTTGATTGAATGTACTTTGCATATTTTAGAAGAAAAATGATATTTTTGATAATTTTCCTCTTATAGAGACTTGTGGATCGTACCGTTTCTTATAGCCTGACATTGACCAGAAAAAAATATGCTTTTTCTTTAAATAATCATCTTTTCATGTGCCGATTTTCGGCAGGGTACATGTAGTGGTTCAGATACAAATATAAGTCATTTGTTCAGAGAACAAATGTAGGTCTACCCGAAGAAAAGTTTTAGCAAAATCTCGTAATAAGTGTTTTGGCTTGATGAAACAAGAAAAATTTTCTTCATTACATGTCATCAGCCATCTCTTACAGTTTATGAGTTAAATCATTGAACAAAAAAATTTAAATTGTTAACAAAGTTGTATTTTGTAAAACTGAACATTTTCCCCATAACATGTCATTAGCCATCTCTTTCGGTTTACGGGTTAAATCATTTATCACGAAAAAAATCTATGGTTGCTAAGGATTTCATTGTGTTGCTAAGGACTTTGAACTTTGATTTTAATGTGATATTGTAGGTAATATAAAGCCGAACATTTTCGCAATTCAAAGTTTTTTTCTATCTCTTACAGTTTTTGAGATATAAGCAAGAAACCTCAATTTTGGACCCGGAAAACAGTTTTCGTATCCTAAGTCCATAACGCTTGGTCCAATAATTTTTGACCCAATATATTAAATGTAGATCTTGATAAAATACACATTTTATTTATTACATGTTATCAACTATCTATCACAGTTTCCAAGAAATACTATAAAAATATATGGTTGCTAAGGATTTCATTATGTTGCTAAGGACTTGGAATTTTTTCCTTGATGTCATTTTATAGGTCATATTAAACTGAACATTTTTGCTTTTTAAGTTTCTGTATATCTCTTACTGTTTCTGAGATATAAGCAAAAAAACCTCTATTTCGGACCCCGAAAAACAGTTTACGGACCCTAGGTCCATAGCAGTTGGTCCAAAAATTTTGGACTCATTTCCTCTTTACAACCT
>MJUU01024001.1:0-14350 GCA_002080025.1 Modiolus philippinarum
ACAAGGTAACTTGTTATATGTGTATTTATATTTAAGGAATAATTAACAGTACCCACATACATAATGTACTTGTATTGTTTTCACCATGGGTTAGCATTTTATTGTGTATATTTTACCATGAGCATCAGCGAGAGGTAAAATATTATCACAACATGCCCACTTGCAAGTATCTGGAAAATCTAATTATTTTTGTTTTTAAATATCAGTTAATTTCAGTTATGCTTATTACACTTGACTATTAAGGGCAGTTTATATATATAAATATATACCATTTATAATGAAATGTATCTGAGCAGGTGAGACACCAGGTTCCAAGAAACTTTTACAAATTATTGAAGTCACCAAGAGGCCTTCAACAATGAGATTCGTTCATACCTTACAGTAAGTTCAACACAGCCCCTAGCACCGGTTTTAGTGGAATTCATTGCTAGATGTCAAGCAATGTTACATCCATGTTTATCATGTCATGGATGTGGTATTGTCAACAAATATAAGAATAACTGGCAAAGTGTTCAATCAGTCGCTGTCATCCATTGCCGACAAAAATTAAATGAAGTACATTAAATTTTTATTTTCATTGGATTTAAATGGGCATGTTTCTTTTAATTTTTGTCTCGCCCACGACGAAAGGCGCTGAAAGCGAGACATGCGTACAAAGTATGACAGCGGCAGCATAAACTTTCATGTTAAGTTTTTGTGATTAGGTAACTTTCTCAGTAACTATAAGTGGTAGGTCAATGATATTTGGTATATAAGTTGGTCTTGAGTAGTACATGACAGTCTGCTATATGGCTTTTGTCTGTGACCTCATTTTCATGGGCCAATGAACATGTTTAGTTTTTGTACTTAATTTAGTTTCTCAGTAACTATAAGTGGTAGGTCAATGATATATGGTATGTAGGTTCGTCTTAGGTAGTACACGACAGTCTGTCATATGGCTTTTGTCCTTGACCTCAATTTTACGGTCTAGTGAGCATGTTAAGTTTTTGTGAATAGGTCATTTTCTCAGTAACTATAAGTAGTAGGTCAATGATATTTGGTATATAGGTACATGTTGTAGGTCTTGAGAAGTACATGACAGCCTGCTATATGGCTTTTGTCTGTGACCTCAATTTCAAGGTCCAATGAACATGATAAGTTTATGTTCTTAGTTTAGATTCTCAGTAACTATAAGTGGTAGGTCAATGATATATGGTATGTCGGTTGGTCTTAGGAAGTACATGACAGTCTGTCATATGGCTTTTGTCTGTGACTTCAATTTCACGGTCCAATGGACATGGTAAGTTTATGTGCTTTGGTCATTTTCTCAGTAACTGTAAGTGGTAGGTCAATGATATTTTGTATATATGTTGGTCTTGGGTAGTATATGACAGTCTGCTATATGGCTTTTGTCTGTGACCTCAATTTCATGGTCCAGTGATCATGTTAAGTTTCCTAGTATCTATTAATGTAAGGTCAATAATATTTGGTATGTGGGTTTGTCTTAGATGGAAGATGACAGCCTGCTATTTGGCTTTGGCCCTTGACCTCATTTTCACAGTCTAGTGAACTTGTTTGGTTTTTCAGTATCTAGCAGTGGTAGGTCACTGATAATTGGCATTTTGTTTTGGGTGATACATGACAGTCTGCTGTATTGCTTTTGTCAGTTAATCTAATTTCACTGTCTAGCGAACATGTTAAGTTTTCTGATTTTTCACATCAATTTTGTGACCAAGCAGGGACGGGCGAGACATGTATTTGGGTCCACACTTGTTTGAGTTATAGAGTACATTTGTACTTTAAATTTCATATAATATGACATTGGATACATCTTGGGCATAGGTTCACCAACCCATACTGTGTACACACTCATTTTGTGTCAACACTTGTCAACAGTGTACCAATAGTTAGTGTGTAGAGGTTGTATCATGCTTCATTTAAGTAGCCCTTTATTAAAAATTATATTAAAATGAATTTAAACATAATATTAAAGATAACACTTATATAATTTTGTATAATACTTATTATAGGCAATTAGAAAAAAAAATGTTTACATTCTTTTCATCTATGAAGTGAAATAGTGTAATGCAGGTCTCCTATGGTATTGTATGTCTATATGGTTTCTATAAGTTGTACATTTGGTGAGCTTCTATGCTTTGAATTATTTGCTTGGTGATATGACTTGGTAAAAATTAAAAGTCTGAATCACATTTAAAATGATTGAGAAACAAGACCATTTATTTGGAATGGCCTATAGATTTTATTATTTTTATTAATCTTTAGGGTTTCTATACTGTGTTATTTTTCCTAGGTTTGTGAATTATTTTAAAATTTTCAATGCTATACATTTTTAGGGTTTCTATGCTGTATACAAAGAAGTGTTCAGAGTTATAGCACAGGAAGATTATACTTTTATGGACGACAAAGAAGAATACACAGAACATCCAGATTTTGGTGATTCACAAAGTTCATATGAAGAGGTAAGGGAGATCAAAATAATAATTCAAAATTTTGATGGTAGTAAGAAAAGTCAGTACTGTTGGAAGGTAATTACATCAGCCCAGGTGCTATTTTAAGACTACAATTATATGTAGGAGGGTCTAATGGACATTTAACAACAATTCTAACATGACTCTTGTTAATTGTCAACCAGTTTAATATTCGATAACCATATATTTCGCACATGCGTGAATATGAGTTAACGGAATAAAAAACAACAATGTTTTTAATTTTGTTCGTCTTAGTTTATCAAGGAAATATAGGTTTGGAACAGTTTTTAACTAAATCATACCATTGAGAAACGTAAATGGGTATTGTTTTGCTTTCGATTTGAATTTTGAACTTGCAGCTGTTCTAAAACATCAGATTGTGTAATGTGACGTCATAGACATCTAGACAGCAATGGAGGTGGGAAATCGCCTTTTCCTAGGTCGCTTCAAAATTGAAATTTCCATTATCTGTCATATAAGAATCAAAATAATTCATGGCAGGTATATGGTTATTGTCATTTAATCATTGGCTGGGCCTTTATATTCATAAATTTAACCCCTCGCTAACGCTCTGGGTTAAATTTGAATATAAAGGCCCAACCAATGGTTAAATTTCCAATAACCGTATACCTGGCATGAATTATTTCTTAAATTACACATGATAAATCATGTACTAAAATTAAACTTGTAGACATATTTAATTTTTATACAACCGCAAAAATTTTGCGGTCGTGTTATGGTATGGCGCTGGCGTCGGCGTCTGTGGACAGCATAACTTTGGTTCTAGTGAACGGATTGTTACTAAATTTTAGCATGATGTTTGTTGGCACAAGCTTAAGCCCGGGTTTTAATTTCGCGTTCCCTGCCCAACCCGCTTTTGAAAAAGAGGCAAAAAGGGGTTAAATTAGGTATTTTCGTGTCTGTTGACAGCATAACTTTGGTTCTAGTGGACGGATTGTTTTCAAATCTTAGTATGATGTTTCTTGGAACATTCTGGAGAAACTTTTTTTCCTTTAGTTTTTGGCCCCGCCCATTTCAGAATTAGGGGCCAAAAAAGGGTTAAATTGGGTGTTTTCACATATTTGACTGTAGAATCTTTATTATTTATTGGATTTTGATGGGGTTTGTTTCAGTGTGCTCCTGAGGAAATTTCCAATCTGGTGTATGCCAACGGATTTCACGTAGCATGTACCGCTCACGAGATAAATGGGGTCCAACAGGGGCTAATCTCAAAAAAATTTATTTTTTTATTTTAAGTCCGATTTTGATGCAGTTTTTCTCAATGGATTCCTTGTGGAAAATTAATATGGCACTCTGCTATTAGACTTTTGATAACTTGTTTCCTTTCCAAGCTATGAGGGGCCAAAGGGGCCAAAATTGCGAATTTGCAGATAGTGTGGAATTTCTATTTTTCATCGGATTTCAATGGGATTTTTTCTTTGGATTCCTCTTGATCTAAGCTTTCAGAGGTATGCAACGGATTTGGCGTAGCTCTTACCCTTTCCGAGCTACAAGGGGTCAAAGGGGCCAAAAATTGCAATTTTTCTAAATATGTCAAATCTTTATTTTTCATCGGATTTCGATGGGATTTTTTTCTTTGGATTCCTCTTGATCTAAGCTTTCAGTAGTATGTCAATGGATTTGGTGTAGCTCTTACCGTTTCTGAGCTACTAGGGGTCAAAGGGGCCAGAATTGCAATTTTTCTTAAAATGTCAAATCTTTATTTTTCATTGGATTTCCATGGGATTTTTTTCTTTGGATTCCTCTTGATCTAAGCTTTCAGAGATATGTCAACGCATTTTGCGCTGCATATACCGTTTCCGAGCTACAAGGGGTCAAAGGGGCAAAAATTGCAATTTTTCTAAATATGTCAAATCTTTATTTTTCATCGGATTTTGATGGGATTTTTTTCTTTGGATTCCTCTTGATATAAGCTTTTAGTAGTACAGTAGTCCCCCTCTTGAGAGACCACCCCATTTGCAACATAAAATTGGCCTTACAAAAGGGGTGGTCTCTCAAAAGGAAAAGGTCCAAAAATCTAAATGGCTGAAAATAAGTAATTTGTTTAACAAATTTGCTATTCTATTTCCCTTAATGTATTTAAGAAAGGATTCAAAATATGTTCTTATTTGTTACATTCACATTTGACACATTATATTTTATATGAATGTATTTCTAACAAAGACTTAAAATATATGCATTAACCAGAAACCTATTTTAATACTAAGAATGACCTGCACATGTATGTGTCTTATGTTTAATTCTCAACAGCCTGTCTTTATCAAATAATGAAGTGAGAGTTAATTAGTTCTCCCTTAGAAATAAAATTTCTCATAATTACAGATAATTACATATCAAATCATAAACTTTCTCCTTAATATACATGTAGGGCTTGTCACCTGCTAATCACAATGTAAGTCAATTTAATTGATGGCTTAATTATTCCAGTAACTTATACGAAATGGCATTTAATTGATTTTCATCAGTGTTTACAAAACAAAACACGGTCTTTATAGAGGGGTAATGTGTATATTTTTGACAGAGAAAGGGTGGCCTCTGGTTGGGTTTTAGGGGTGGTCTTCCAAAAGGGGTAAATTTGTTCACAAAAGAGTTAATGCAAGAGAAATGTGGTCTCTAAAAAGGGGTGGTCTTTCAAGAGGAGGACTACTGTATGTCAAATAATTTGGCGTAGCTTTTACCTTTTCTGTGCTACAAAAGGTCAAAGGGGCCAAAATTGCAATTTTTCTAAATATGTCAAATCTTTATTTTTCATCAGATTTCGATGGATTTTTTTTTTATTTCGATGGATGTAAAGTGTTAGTTGATAGTAACATATTTTGCATAGCTCTTACAGTTTTTTTTATCAATAAGTGATCAAAAGGGTTGATTTTTTTCCGTAGTTTGTTTCCAGCTAATAACTGTGTCAAGCTTCTTTTTGTGTCAATCTAATTATTGTGTCAAGCTCTTTACTGTGTCCACATTCACTTTGAACTACTTTTGTTGAAGTTTCAGTGATCAACATGCTGTGCTCGGCGTAGCCCTTTATTTTTTGTGATATAGAAAAAAGTAAAAATTCTACCACAATATGAACATTGCAGAGAAAATGTTAGTAGTATCAAAGATAAAACAGTTTTATGCATATTACCAAGTTAAAAAAACTAACTCCAATGGAAAACTTATGATTTAAGCCTTATATTTTGTGGTAGATGCAAGAATGGAAAATACAGGTATAACAATTTAACAAAATTTACAGTACCTTTGCAAAGGTGGGGAAACTTGGTTCTTAAGTGATGTAAAAATTACATGTACCGTCTTCAAGCCTCTTTGAAAGAAGTCAATATTCAGGCTTAAATACAATTTTTTTCACAAACATTTTCATGGTTATTTCTTCTTTGTTGCATGAAAATGGAAAATATGTTTTTGTCCATATGTGACAAAAGCATATTGGGACAGAACTTGCCTCTGACTGTTTGACTTGAATAGATATAGAACGTGATAATATAGGTAGAAATGCTATGTCCTTGTTTGAACCGTGTAAATATCTATTGCTATCATTAGGTTGTAGGACCATTTTATGGATTTTGGGAGAGTTATTGTACAGCCAAGTCTTATGTCTGGGTGGAGAAATATGATACCCGAGAAGCTCCTGATAGACGATGTAGAAGATTGATGGAAGCAGAAAATAAAAAACTCAGAGATGCTGCAAAGAAAAACAGGAATGAGGAAGTCAGAGTAAGATATAATATTTAGTTATCTTTTTTATGTGCAACATAAAAAGTCACTCTAATGTAATTTCTTTAGATTTTTTGTTGTTGTCGATATTAGTCAAATACACCTTCAGAATTTTTTAGATCAAAAGTCAAGGTCATGCTGGTGAAATGTAAAAATTTATATATATATTTTTCATCCTTGCCCATGGCTACATCAGCCTGCAGACCATTTCCGCAAAAGCCATATCCGGTTGACCCGGAAATATCAGAGGTTGACCTGGATATATCAAACGATTCTCCCAAAGTTTCAAAGGCAATAGCTTGTATTCAAGTTTCACATGAAATCAAATGGATAAAAATAATCATCTATTGCATTTGCTCTTTCTGATTAGTTATTCAAAACAGAATCATGATTACACAAATACATAAACTAGACGTCAGAAAAATTGTAGAAACTAGGTCTTTGATATATCCTGCAGAGCTTTGATGTCTTCACACTATGACGTCATAAAATCTCCAAGGAACGATATAGAATACCGTAACAACCAAAGGTTACTGCAACATTCAAAATCGACATTATTTCGATTAGTTCCATCAAAATATTCATCCAGTTACAAAACCTTTGCCAATAAAATGATTAAAAAAACTACAAAATATGTTTTTATGCCCCCAGATCGAGGATCGGGGGGCATATTGTTTTCGTCCTGTCTGTCCGTCTGTTTGTCTGTTTGTCTGTGCATCTGAAACTTAACCTTGGCTATAACTTTTGAACTATATAAGGTAGACTTTTGATACTTGGCAAGTGTATAGGTCTAGTCAAGAGGAACATAAATATGCAAAAAAAATTAGGTCAAAGGTCAAGGTCATAGGGGTCAAAAAGAGGTAAAAAACAGAATCTGGGGCATATGTAGTGTTTCACAAACACATCTTTTTTTAAACTGAAAATTGCTGAAAAAGGCGACTATGACATATGTTTGTCGAATTGAACATGCAACTTTGGGAGAATTTGTAACCTCATTTCAATAATTACAAATCTAAAATAAAGAATAAGGATGATAAACAAGTTATTGGGCTTTTGACAGCTGGTGTATTGTAAAATATCACCCCGCTCGCCAGAATATGAAGCTTGAGGCGAGTGAGCGTACGGGGTGATATTTTACGAAACATAGCTGCCAACAGCCTGATAACATATGTACGTATACATGTATAGAGAAAAATCAGTGTCCAATAAGATTATACAACCTTGTTTATTTTTATACAATGCCATTTTATTTTTAATGTCAAAGGCCTCATTCAGAAGTGTCAAATTCTTACATGTATTTGTGAAAAAGATATACCAGAAATCATGCAAAACACAATCCTAAAAGATAAATTATTTTTATCACAGTGCACAAAATAAAATGTGACTAGCTACTACAGTGTAATTGTACTCAAATAAAGTATTATAGCTTATTTTAATGCTGTGTTTATCAATAAATTGCATTACTTAGGGTCTGTAAGTGTGGTTCAATGTGGAAACTTCTGGGTGCATAATTTGTACTTTGATTTGTGCTCTTTGAAGTTGCATTTTTAGCTCACCTCAGGAAGTGAGGGAGGCTTATGTGATACCCCTAGCGTCGACGTCCGCGTCCTATTAGGAAGGATGGTTAAGGTCCACTCCTGCTTACTCACATGCCCCACATCAACCATATTGGTATGCCTGATGCATTTTGGGAAGACAACTGGAATGCATGCTTCGGATGCTGTCTCTGACCTACATTTTACACATGAGCGACTTGGTTAGGTAGAATGGTTAAAGTCCATTCCTGCTTACTGACCTGGCCCCATCAACCATATTGGTATGCATGATGCATTTTGGGATGAGGACTGGAATGCATGCTTCGGATGCTGTCTCTTACCTACATTTTACGCATGAGCAATTTGGTTAGGTAGAATGGTTAAAGTCCATTCCCACTTACTGACATGGCCCACGTCAACCATAATGGTATGTATGATACATTTTGGGATGAGGATTGGAATGCATGCTTCGGATGCTGTCTCTGACCTACATTTTACGTATGAGAGACTTGGTTAGGTAGAATGGTTAAAGTCCATTCCTGCTTACTGACATGGCCCACATCAACCATATTGGTATGTATGATGCATTTTGGATGAGGACTGGAATGCATGCTTCGGATGCTGTCTCTGACCTACATTTTTCACATGAGCGACTTGGTTAGGTAGAATGGTTAAAGTCCATTCCCACTTACTGATATTACCCACATCAACCGTACTGGTATGTATGATGCATTTTTGGATGACAACAACAATGCATGCTTCCGATGCTGTCTCTGACCTACATTTTACGCATGACTGAATCTGTTTAAACGAATGATTATAGTCCATTCCTGGTTACTGACATGTTCAACGAGGTGAGCTTAGCAGGCTGTGGCCGCTTTCTATGTTTTCATAAAAATATGGGATGTTTCAAACACAAAATTTCATATTTTGATGGGGAAACATCATCAAATTGTAATTTTTTGGCAAATTCTCGGGTTTCTTATGACAAGATTAACAGACCCCATGTGTTGACATTTGCGAAAAATATACACCAAATCAATATTTTTTTTATTTTGTAGGAAATGCAATATTTCTCATTTTTTTAACTTGACTCTTGTGACAGTAATATGAAATGAAAGATAGGTGTTTCTATCTGTTTGTGCTTGAAGTGGAATGGTGTTGGATGTTTTGTCAGTGTCAACCTTCCTCTCACTACTGTAATATTATTTTTTATCATTAATGAACAAATCAAGACACATACAGTGAATTTATGTTTCATCCAGTTTCATTGTTCAAATGTCCACAAAACTTTTAAATCTAAAAAATGATTCAACTTATACAGGAACTAGTAAAATATGTTAGAAAGAGAGACCCAAGAGTGAAAGCTTACAAGGTAAGTGATCAAATTGTTTAATTTTTAAAGTGAAGTGCAAAATTAAAATATATAGAAATTGGTACATTAAAGCTTTATATATGTATATTTGATGCATTAAATAATTTACTGATTTAACCATATCACCTTGATCAGATTACTGTAAGCCAACTTATTTTCAGGGATACTTTATTTTGCGTTTTCCCTCCTAGTCTACTTAGCAGAGACAAATTTTTGTGATTTTCCATTTCTCCTGACGCATTTGTATTAGGATCAGAAGTGTTCATAGTGATTTATATTTGCAATATTTTCAAGCTTGTGAAAATTTCGAAAGTAAATCAATCGTGAAAATAAGTTGGTGTACAGTTTTCCATATGTTACAATTTTGGGAGATTTAGAAGATAACTATGTTGTATTTTGACATCTTAGAGTTAAATAGTAGATTTCACTGTCTCTAATAGAGTTTTTTGTTGATGTATAAGCGGAGTGTGAAAATGTTATATCTAATATTTACCCCTGAAAGTAATTTGCAATACACTATTGGTTATCTCTGCTCTGATCTTGCAAACCTTCAAAAGCATTACATGTATATACATTAGTGTTTGTGTCAGGTCCAATGACAATGCTGTTTGTTTCAATCTTACAACTAATACAGAAAGGAAAAGTAAAAATATGATTAAATACTGAAAACCTGTAATCAGTTACTGAAATAACCTTACATGTATTCCAGTCAATTGAAGTTCGAGCCATTCAGCAGCAAACCAATCAAATTAATGGATAGCTACATGAATTACTATCAACTGAATTTGGAATAATTTAAATTCACAGTAACTGGTATTTAGTTAAAATATCTTCGGGCCAGATAGAGACGACTTGGTAACTATGTGACACAGTTGTTAAATCCCACAGTTTACTGATTGTTTCATAATACCATGAACATTCTTGTTGTGAAGCAGTTTTTTATGCCAGTACATGTATATATCAAATAGTTTGTGCATTTATTTCCCAGAAACTTTTAGAAGAAAGAGCAGAAGAAATTGCCAGGAAGTCCAAAGAAAACAGAGAAAGGCAAATGAGAGAACGATTGAAGTAAGTTTTTCAAACAAAATTAAAATTATGTTTCTGTTTTTCACAGGATTTGTTTGCCTTAATAAAGTTGAATTTTAAGTACCCCCTGTATCCTTGTCTATTTGTTTGTCTTCTCACTAATTTAAGATTATTTCTCTGAAACCATGTAGGATTGGGTCATCAAATTTTGCATGCAGGTGCATCTTGGGTTGACTCACAGCATCCAAGAATATTAGGTCTCACTAAAGATATGTTTTCTGCTTGGTTGGCTTTCATTCAAGTTCATATCTGAGATATTGTACATGATAGGATCATCTAACTTTCCTTATGCACGCATCTCCGATTGTAGGCATAAAGAAGCATTCATGCAAAATTAAGTCACTTTGACCTATATTTTTCACGTGATTGACGTCAGTCAGGTCTTGGACAAATTCAAGTCACTGAACATGGTAGGATCAACCAACCTTGCATATACATGAATCTCTAATGGTAGGTCAGTATCCATTCAAAAGACTTATCTGTTCTCCTTCATTTACTTTCATTCTAGTTTTCAAAAGAGTGAAGATCTCAGTTACTGTACATAAAAGGATGATCGAGCCAGGCAGAATTTGGTCTATTTGACCTTTATTTTCACTTGATAGACTTACAAAATGTACATTCAAGTTTATATCTAGATTCAGATTTGTCACTGTACATTGTATGATGATCATACTTTGCATATGCTGGTCTCTTTGATGATAGGTAAGCATCTAGACAAAATTAAGTTAATTTCAACTACATTTACTTGCATTCAAATTTAGGTCTGATTTCATATTTCAGCATAATTGCATGAATTTTTAGTTTGCCTCAACGAAGTTGCGGGGGACTGTTAGAGTACCCAAGGCATCTGCGTCTATGTCCACGTCAGCATTTGGGCATACATCTCCTCAACTATGCATGGTAGGCAGTGGGTTTTTTTGTGTCAAATTTGGGTCCGAATATCGGACCCAATCCCAAAATAATGTTTTATTTTCCCAATCCTGCAGTGCCAGGGATTTGATATAAATTCAACCAACGTAAATACTGGAAATTGGCATTTTTTTATGTTCAACTCGTGTACTAAAACGTGTTTGTAATACTTGGGAGTTCCTTTGCATTCAGCATATTTTCCCTATGCTAAATATACCTCTTATCATAGAGATATATTTTTCTAACCAATCAAACGTCATTAATTTTGCAAGTAATATCCGGGTCTTGTTAAAAGGTCAAGATCATATGTTTCAAAACAATGATAACATTGGAAACTAAATCCGCGAACCAAGCCATGTCTTTAGATTGCTTTTTCGTTCTGACAGTGAATAGACAATAATTATGAAGATTAAGACACTGACAATAGGCACTACTGCGTCCGAGAAAGGCATAATTGTTACATTATTAGCGTTCTCACAATGCACTGATTTACGGGAAATAAAATGTCATTATACTCGGCCGGTTACCTTGCATGGATACAGGAAATAAAAAGGTTATAACACGAGAATTTGGCTCTCAAGTTGCATTTTATAGATTTTCATGAAACACCGCAAATAGTGACCCCCACAGATAGACTTAAATATCTCTCTGAATCTAAAGACCCAAATGTTCACGGAAATAACCCTGCACCCTTGAGCCTTCACCACTCTCTTTCTTATTGAAAGAAAAGTAAGAGCAATGCGTAACAGGTTTATAAAAGTCCATAGAATACTGTAGATAATGCATTTTTGTATTTTCCCAAATGGAGAAATTTTTGCGTTATTTTCCCAATTCGAAGGGACCCGGACCCAGTCCCAAAAAGGTGAGAAAAAACACTGGTAGGGTCATCAAACTTTGCATACAGGTGGAATTGTTGGGCTATCTCACAGCCTCCAAGAAAATTGGGTCTCTCTGACCTATATTTTATGCTTAATTAATTTACATTCAAGTTTTTGGACAAGTTCAGATCTCAGTCACTATACATGGTAGGATCGTGTAACCTTAAGCTTGCATATGCATGCAACTCTGATGGTAGGTCAGCATCTAGGCAAAATAAAGTCACTTTGACCTATATGTTCAGCTTGATTGATTTACATCAAAGTTTTCGGACGAGTTCAGATATCAGTCACTATACATGTTAGGATCATGTAACCTTGCATATGCATCCATCTCTGATGATAGATTAGCATCCAGGCAAAATTACGTCACATTGACCTATATTTTCCACTTGATTGATTTACATTCAAGTTTTCGGACGAGTTCAGATCTCAGTGACTGTACATGGTAGGATAATGTAACCTTGCATAGGCATGCATCCCTGATGGCACATCAGCATCAAGGCAAAAGTAGGTCACTTATATTTTACGCTTGACTTATATTTTACGCATGAGTGAGTTCAAGTTTTTGGACAAGTTCAGATCTCAGTCACTATACATGGTAGGATCATGTAACTTTGCTTATGCACGCAACTGTGATGGTCAACATCCAGGCAAATTTTGTTACTGTGACAATGTGCCATAACAAGGGGAACTCTGTAATCGTTGATTACCTATGTTTTATTATTTGTAGGTCAGTATCCAGGTAAAACTAGGTTATGTGACCATATACAATAACCATGCAAACTCTGTAATTGTTGATTACCTATATTAAATACATTATTTATAATATGAAATTATTAATTTGTGAAATTATAGGAATATGGAGGACTACAAGGCCAATGAATGGGCAGCAACTCGTGAAGCAGAACTAGCACAGTTAGAAGCTAACTTAGCAGAACGCTTTGGTGAGGATCAATACAATGAAGGTAAGAATTGGCACAGTGAGAAGCTAACCTAGCAGAACACTTTGGTGAGGATCAATACAATGAAGGTAAGAATTGGCACAGTTAGAAGCTAACCTAGCAGAACACTTTGGTGAGGATCAATACAATGAAGGTAAGAATTGGCACAGTTAGAAGCTAACCTTGCAGAGCACTTTGGTGAGGATCAATACAATGAAGGTAAGAATTGGCACAGTTAGAAGCCAACCTAGCAGAACACTTTGGTGAGGATCAATACAATGAAGGTAAGAATTTGAACAGTTAGAAGCTAATGCATGAAATGAACTAATTATTATCAGTAACTTATGACCATTCAAGATGCATCCATTGACAAAATATTATTCTCCTATCTGCTGCACACAGTATTTCAGAGCTGGACTTAAACACAAACTTTAACCTTGGTCACTCATGCCTGAAATGTAGGTGAAATTGAACTTATTCTTATCAGGAACCTGGTGACTATTGAAGATGCATCCACTGACAAAATATTATTCCATTATCTGCTGTAGTATTTCAGTGCTGGACTTTTAACACAAACTTTAACATCAGTGACTCATGCATGAAATATAAGTCAAAGTGACCTAATTCTGGTCGGAAATCTCATTATTATCTAAGATGCATCCATTTACAAATTGTTATTCCTCTGCCTGAGGTAGTATCTCTGATCTGGATTTTAATGCAAACTGTAACCTGAGTCTCTCATGCATGAAATGTAGGTCAAGGTTACCCAATTTTTATAACATTTTAAGAACTATCAATGACCCATCTGTGCACAAAAGCTCATCCATCTATGAATTATAGTTCAAAAGATACATAGTCTTTAACTTTATGGAGGACAAACGAACTGACAGACCAAAGAAGGGAAGGATGCATGAATGGGAGGAATGCTTTATACCCTCCCCAATTCTGTATGGAGAGGAGATAGTTAAAGATTGTTGTTGTAATACTGTAGCAGTGTTTCCCACAGAAGCTTGATAGAGGCAGGTAGAAAGTGACACTGGTGAAAGGGCAGAAGGGGGCATTTTATTGGAGGGCAACTTATCAGTAGGTGGTGCAATAAAAATATACATCTGGCAGAATGGTATTATTGTTCATACACATTATTGATGATTTACCTTCATTAAAGTGACCAATTACATTGTTTTTAAATATTTGTAATGTAAAAATGTTTTTACAACATAATTTAAGCTTATTTTTTAAATATACTTTCAAAGGGCAGAAGGGGAAATCTTTGGTTGTCAGAAGGGCAGAAGGGGAAACACAAAAGGGGCAGGTTTTTTACCCTTCTAAAAAAGGCTAGGGGAATCCCTATGTAGATTAGATCAATCAATTTGAAAATTTGATACTTACTTGTACCTGCAGTAACGAATTTCTTTATATTAGTTGA
>MJUU01024002.1:459-14541 GCA_002080025.1 Modiolus philippinarum
CCAAATTGCTTTTCATCCATCTTTACATATAAATATTAGTAAAGTCAGGTTTTTTATTGAGCTGTTTAAAACTAAATCTTTACAAATGACCAAAATAATTTATTTTTTCTAAATATTTTACTTTATCCTGGGATTAATATTAGTCCCAGCTTTATCATATCCTTTCGAAGAAGTTTTATATGCTGCGATATAGTTTTTTTTATCAAATTTTACATAAATATGTTTCAAAAGTCAGTTTTTTTTTGTGCTGTTTAAACTCAATCCTCACAAATGACCAAAATAATTTATTTTTTCTGAATATTTTACTTTATCGTATCCTTTCGAAGAAGTTTCATATGTTGCGATATTGCTTTTCATCCATCTTTACATAAATATGTTTGAAAAGTCATGTTTTTTATTGTGCAGTTTAAACTCAATCCTTACAAATGACCAAATTCATTCATTTTTCTAAATATTTTCCTTTTTAATATCCTTTTATAGAATTTTTGTATGTTGCAATTATGCTTTTCATCCATATTTACATAAATATGTTTGAAAAGTCAGGTTTTTTAAATATTTTACTTTACCATACCATTTCGAAGAAGTTTTATATGTCGCGATATAGCTTTTTGTAAATCTTTATATAAGTATGTTTAAAACGTCAGGTTTTCCTGATGCAGTTTATACTAAATCTGTACAAATGACCTAAATAATTCATTTTTTCAATACTTTACTTTATCACATCTTTCAAAGATGTTTTATATAAGGTAATTTATGGAAAAATACATATAAATGTTGTGTTGCGACAGTTGAAATAATCACCAATATATAATATTTCCCACTTTTGGATTCATTTTTTACAATGGAGGCATAAATTTGGTCTCGAGAGAAAGGAAAACAGCTAAAATGCAAAATATTTCAGTCTTATAAGGTAATTTTGGAAAAAATACATAAAAATGATGTGTCGCGACAATTGAAATAAGCACCGACATATAATATCTCCCACATTTCTAACAAAAGATGCATAAATTTGGTTTCGCAAGAAAGGCAAAAACTAAAATGCAAAATATTTCAGTCTTATAAGTTAATTTTGGAAAAAATACATACAAATAATGTGTCGTGATAATTGAAATAAGCACCGACACATAATATCACCCACTTTTGAGGTCATTTTTAACAAAAGATGCATAAATTTGGTATCGCGAGAACAGAAAAAGCTAAATTTGCAAAATATTTCAGTCTTATAAGGTAATTTTGGAAAAAAAACATAAACATAATGTGTCGCAAAATTGAAATAAGCACCGACATATAATATCTCCCACTTTTGAGGTCATTTTTAACAAAAGATGCATAAATTTGGTATTGCGAGAAAGAAAAAAAGCTAAAATGCAAAATATTTCAGTCTTATAAGGTAATTTTGGAAAAAATACGTAAAAATGTTGTGTCACGACAATTGACATAAGAACCCACACATAATATCACCCACTTTTGAGGTCATTTTTAATAAAAGATGCATAAATTTGGTATCGTGAGAAATGAAAAAAGCTAAAATGCAAAATATTTCAGTCTTATAAGGTAATTTTGGAAAAAAATACATAAAAATAATGTGTCGCGATAATTGAAATAAGCACCGACATATAATATCTCCCACTTTTGAGGTAATTTTTAACAAAAGATGCATAAATTTGGTATCTCGAGAAAGGAAAAAAGCTAAAATGCAAAATATTTCAGTCTTATAAAGTAATTCGGGGAATAATACATATAAATAGTGTGTCGCTACAATTGAAATAAGCATTAAGATATAATATCTCCCATTCTTGAATTCATTTTTGATAAAAGGTGCATAAATTTGGTATCTCAAGTAAGAAAAATAGCCATAATGCAAAATATTTCAGTCTTATAAGGTAAGTTTTGGAAAAAATACATACATGTATAAATGTTGTGTCGCGACAATTGAAATAAGCATTAACATATAATATCTCCCACTTTTGAATTCATTTTTGACAAAAAGATGCTTAAGTTTGGTATCGCGAGAAAGGAAAATAGCTATAATGCAAAATATTTCGGTCTTAAAAGGTAATTTTGGAAAAAATACATAAAAATGTTGTGTCCCGACAATTGAAATAAGCTCCGACAAATAATATCTCAAACTTTTGAGGTCATTTTTAACAAACAGATGTATAAATTTGGTATCGCGAGAAAGGAAAAAAGCTAAAATGCAAAATATTTCAGTCTTATCAGGTAATTTGGGAGAAAATACATGTACATATAAATATTGTGTCGCTACAATTGAAATAAGCATAAACATATAATATCTCCTACTTTTGAATTCATATTGACAAAAGATGCATAAATTTGGTATTGCGAGAGAGGAAAATAGCTTATGCAAAATATTTCTGAGTCTTATATGGTAATTTGGGGAAAAATAAATATAAATGTTGTGTCGCGACAATTGAAATAAGCACCAACATATAATATCTCCCACTTTTGGATTCAGTTTTCATAAAAGATATAAAAATTTGGTATGAAAAGAAAGTAAAATAGCTATTGCAAAATATTTCAGTCTTAATTTTGGGAAAAAATACATATAAATGTTGTGTCACGACAAATGAAAAAAACACCGACATATAATATCTCCCACTTTTGAAGTTATTTTTTTATAAGAGATGTAAGAGATTTGGTATCGCAAGAAAGGAAAAAAGATAAAATGCAAAATATTTCAATCTTATAAGGTAATTTTAGAGACAATTGTTCTGTTGCAACAATTGAAATAAGCACTGACAAATAATATCTCCCACTTTTGAGGTCGTTTTTGACAAAGTTTTTCTGAAATTACATATGAATTTAATGTCTCCAGCATGAACATCGATAAAATACTCTTTTTGAAAGATTTATTAAGAATATAATGTGAAGTAGGTATGGAATGTATAAATAAAACAAAACAACGCTATAATTTTAAATGGCATTTTGGTTTTAATTTATTATCAAAAATAAATTAAAAAGAGAATGAAGTCGTCGAGTTTTCATACTTTTTGCTTTAAGTTAATTTCGTCATATTAATATCACGTGTTTTGAACTGACCAATCGTTAAGAGCAATCCAAAGCTTCCATGAAGTTCGTTTCAAGTGCACTTTGCGATCACTCCTGCGTTCGCATCTTCTTTTCAAGTGCACTTGAAAGTGGTCACAAGTTCAATCTAGGCTGTCATGGAATCACTTTCAAGTGCACACGAAGTGCACGCGAGGTACGCTTTTGGAGTGCACGTGGATGGAATGTTGCGTCAGCACCCAACTGTAGGCGGAATCAAAATTTGGAAATCGCATAAAATATCCAAATATGCAAAATAAAAAGGCGTATTGTACGGATCTTAAATTCTCAAAATCAGCTATCCTGATAGACATAAGTCAGAGAGACGTGTACACGGTCACATAATCTCTTGAAGGGTTGAGACCACGTGCCTGTAATATGAGTGCATGATTTAATTCGATTTTGTGTGAACATTAATTTCTACACGGACTGAGTCCCTGTTTTGGAGGTATTTTTGCTTTGTTTTGTTTTTTTTTGCGTGATATTCATCAAGAATGTAAAGAAAATAGAAATCGTAAATTTTGAATTTTATTGTGATGTGACGAAGACCGGATATCACAAAATTTGCACATTTAATTCGAACAGTTGTGATACAATAATTTTACGTTAATTTTCGAAGTACCCTTCATGGTATTTATTCGTTTATTTTTCAAATAATACTTTTGAAGTACGTTCAATGTAGTAAAAGTGTAGCTCATATAAATATAAGATAATAATATAAAAGGTTAAATTTGATGTTAATCCTTTAAATTATAAACAGGATAGAGATATGTTTTTGTGTATTGGTTATTCACGAAAATTGATTTCAATAGGACATTGTTTGTCGGTTTCCAGATTAACTTACGGACTTCGAAGATTTGTCGTTAACAAGTTATTACAAAAACGGATCAACGGTTTGGTATATACATTTATGCGATACTCACAGAAGTATTCCAGGTCGTCGGTGTGGTCTGGTGGGTTTAAATGTATATTCATCTTTTCGATTTTAGCTTGCCGATACATTATTGCAAAACAAATAAAAGTAGATAAGCAAAGAAGGGATATAGAGTAAAAGCAAATGAGACAAAATCTCTACAAATACGTGGAAAAACAAGCAATGGAACAACGCTTACATTGTTGTTCTTCAGGAATGTCAAAAAGAAATAGATATATATAAATAAATTGAATTAATGAAAAATTGAAAAATAGGTGAAATTAAATGAATAAATGAACTACAAAAAATAAATAAATAAAAGTAAAACAAACTCAATAAAACAATATGAATAAAATTAATTAGATAAATAATAAAAAAAGAAGAAGAAAACAAATAAATCATTTAAATTTATCCATTTAATAAATAAAAATCTTTACTTTTGTTTAAATGACTGGTCTGAGTTGTAAAAGTCTGTTTAGCGTTGAGCCTACTCCGATCTGTTATTCTCAACACTAATTGTGTTGTGAAAGTCTGATATCTGTTGAGAATGTCTGTCCAGTGTTGAATCGACTCTGATCAGTCGTTCTCTACACCGTCTGTGCTGTAAAATACTGATGCGTGTTAAAAATGTCTGTCCAACGTTGAGTAAACCTTGGTCAGTCATTTTCAACACAGATCAGTCTTTTACAACACAGGTAACGTTAAGAATGACTGGTCAGCGTTGACTCAATACTGGACAGACATTCTCAACAAATATCAGCCATTTACAACACAGGAAGTGTTGAAAATGACTGACTATTGTTGGCTCTACACTGCACAGACTTTTACAACACAGATAAAACACATGGTTAATAAACACAATCAAGCTTGGAGCAGCTCATTTGCGTTAAAAATTCACAACGCCAAAGACCCGAATCCCTCGGATTTGACAATATATATTTATTTTAAAAATTCACAAAAGTGCAACAGTGGTTCAAGGGTTTTAGCAAGGGACTGGCATATAAAAATATAAATAAGAATTAAAAAATGAGTCATCTATAATCGAGGTATGTTAAATATGATACCTATTTAATACGCACAGTTTTAATACAAATCCCTTATAAGTTTTGAATGTGAAATAAGTGTCACAAGACCTGAATTATTTACATTTAACATGAATAAAAAATACAGGAATTACTGAAAAAAAAAAACAGTTTCAGCATCTACCCATCTCCTCAACGCTCTTCAATGCAAGTCGAATCAAATCATTTGGAAGACAATGAATCAATATTTTGTAAAATCTTATGAAAGCAACCAGGAAGTTGAATCCGTACCCCAAAACTACTGCAAAAATTTCGACAGAATGGAAAATAGAAGATTCGTTACAGTTAAGGCTACAATTCTTCAATCAAACAGGGAATATAGGTCCTACAACTTATCATATGGTGGCTGCATACAAATTTTTAAATCAATCCCCCAAGGTTTCGTAACTAAGTCAACAATTTGTCAAAAAGTAAGTACACAACTAATAGGAAGCAAAATAGTACATTCTTTACAGCTAATCACAAAGAGGTTGCATGTAAAGATATTAATCAATCCCAAATGTAGAAGCTGAGAAATATGGTGCAAAATTCATGTTTCACTTCGTTTCGTAACTGATTCCACACTTCGTCAAATAGGAAGTACACATCTAACAGCGCTAAAAACAGGACAATCCTTAAAATAATACCAAAACAACACGCATGCCAATTTTGAAATGGATCTGTTTTTCGTAGATGTAAAAAAGCGATGAAAAATGCATTTTTCAATACATTCATTAACTTAAGATCACAATTCGTCAAATAGGAAGTACACATCCGACAGTACTCAGATCAGGACATTCTTTACAACTAAAAATTTGGAGGCTACAACCAAATTTGAGATCAAACTTTATTGTCGAAACTTTAAAAAGCGCGACAGAAAACATATTTGTCACTTAAAATTGTAACTTAAGTCAACATTTCTCCAAAAGGAAGTACAAACCTGACAGAAATCAAAATGAATTTTAATTATGATTAACCATATAAAGAAAGCATGCAAATTTTCAAAGTAATCCCTCTTTAAGAAGCTGAGAAATTTGCCCCGAAAAACTCTAGTTCACTTCATTTTGACACTAATAGAAAAAAGAAGGGAAACGTGGAATGTGTCAAAAAGACAACGACCCAACGGGAAGTAATAACAACTAAAAGCCATCATAAGATCTTCAATGAAGGTTGAGGAAATCCCACACCCAACGGCAGGTTGGAGTCGGCCCCTTAATAAAGAGTGATCAAGTTCAGTGAAATATATGTCAGACAGGAAGAACATATCTAATGGGACTCGAAAAAAGGAGGTTTTCACAACTTCGTCAATACATTCATTAACTTAAGATCACAATTCGTCAAAATGGAAGTACACATCGGACAGTGCTCAGATCAGGACATTCTTTACAACTAAAAATTTGGAGGCTACAACCAAATTTGAGATCAATCTTTCTTGTCGAAAATTTAAAAAGCGCGGCAGAAAACACATTTTTCACTTAATATTGTTACTTAAGTCCACATTTCTTCAAAAGGAAGTACACATCTGATAGAAATCAAAATGAATTTTACTTAAGATTAACCATATAAAGAATGCATGCAAATCTTCAAAATAATCCCTCTTTAAGAAGCTGAGAAATTTGCTCCGAAAAACTCTAGTTCAATCAATTTCGACACTAATAGAAAAAAGAGAGAAACGTGGAATGTGTCAAAAAGACAACGACCCAAAGGGAAGTAATAAGAACTAAAAGCCACCATAAGATCTTCAATGAACGGTGAGGAAATCCAACACCCAACGGCGGGTCGGAGTCGGCCCCTTAATAAAGAGTAATCAAGTTCAGTGAAATATATATCAGGCAGGAAGTACATATCTAATGGGACTCGAAAAAAAGAGGTTTTCACAACTTCGTCATACATAGTCTTCAAACCAACTTTAAAATGAATCCCTCTAGGAGAAGTTGAGATAATGCGACGAACTATTCATGTTTCAATACATTTCATAGGTAAGACTACAGTTGGTAAATTAGAAATTACACATCTGACAGAATTTGAAATAGGACGTTCCCTACAATTCATCATATAGATACATAGAGGCTGCATATCAATTTTGAATCGATCCCTCTTACAAAAGCTGAGAAAAAAGACGGAAAATGCATGTTCTACTATGTTTCGTTACTAATGCCCAGGTTTTGTAATATAGTAAGTACACATTAAACATGATTCAAAATAGGACATTCTTTACAACTAACCATAAAGAGGAGGCATATCAATCGAAATCTCTCCCTATTGTAGGAGCTAAGAATAATGTGACAGAAATATTTTTGGACGAACGACCGACAAGGTGAATACAGCATAACTAACTCTCTACCGTGAGGGGGATTATAACACAAAACAATCTTAATAAAATGCCAAACTTAGCCGAGAAAAGAGCAGACCATTTTTTTGCTTCGAGTAAGTTCCCTTTGAATGATGGAACGCGCAATTTATTTTCTCGAGACTTAGTTTATAGTTACTGTCTTTTTGTTATTTGTTTCATATCAGATTTTACATATGGTTTAAAGTGATTTTATCTGCATTTAAGAGACATTAGTTGTTTAAACCTTTTTTTCAATCGTGTTGTTTCAGGTTTTACAAATTTTTGGTTCGTGGTCTTTTACATACTTTGATTTTCGATATCTTGTTATTTAATCCCCTATTGCTGTGTCATCGCATAATTTGTCAGACGTCGGATACACCATAAACATAACCTATAGCATGTGTTTCTAGTTAATTTAATTAATCACAGGAGTTTTCACTAGTCAATTAGTTTGTACTGTGGCAGATGCATTTCATATATGACTTGAGTTGAACATTCTAACTTACAAATTATTTAAAACTAACACTTTCACACATTTAATTCGCCATACTTGTTTGTTTTATTTATATCATACATAAGAAACTGAAGAGATACTGCAAATTAAATAAGTCTGCAAATAATTTCAATGAACTGTCCGACATACAAAATACTATACAAATATTTCCGTCAAAATTATTTCTACAACCTCTTGCTTCACTCGCTTGAAAATACAAAAAGTCTAGATAAAAAGGTCAATATCAGAGACACAAATAATTAAGTTGAAGTGGAATGAATGTGATACCAAATATAATTGATATGCATATTGATAAAACTTGCCCTGTTATTTATTGACAGAAAATTTGATTTTTACTTCATCTTGATATATTTTAGGATGTTTGAGGCCATTCCTGGTAGTTTCAGTTCGTTGTTTAACGTTTAATTTGGTAAAATTACTCAGCTTTTAACAGTTTCAGACTATTTTACGTTTTACTTTATTCTACTTTATGTGAATTGTTAATTTTTAAAAGTGAAATAAAAAGGATCTTTTTGCTGGTAATCATCAAAATATTACTCAGAACTTAATAGACTGTTGCCAGCTCTCACATATTTGAGCCATTATCCCCAAAAACATACATCTTAACAACAATTATATTAATTCACCAGAAAGTGAATCAGTGAAACACTTCGATAGATTTGAAAATATAAAGTTTTATATTTGAATTTAAGTTTAACAGCGAATGTGTTGACAAGCACAGGTCAATAACGTTATTTGAAGAGGCAGGTCACTGTGCTCAATCTAAGACACGATCTAAATTTATTTTACGCCACTTATATATGACACTTGATGTACATTTAAAGGACAAGATAATTATGTATGCTTTATAGCATAGGCCACTGTTCTCATTATAAGACATGGCCTAAATTTGATTGAAATCAGCTGTGAATAACAATGAACACTACACGATTTTTAACCTTTTAAAAAAAGAGACAAAGGGAATGAATCACAAATAACAAATATTGTTCGTGAGCAGACATTCGTGTGTATTATCAGCCATACATTTATGCTTAACGCAGCACAGTTTAAGGGTAACTGTTACACTTAAATCGATATGCAATACAAATTTCAACTATGTGTCAAACTCTTTTTACAAGGAAAAAAGAAATAAGTTAAATTGTAAATGCTTATGGAAACAAAATGCAAGTACTGACTCAAATTACAATAGTAAAAGAAATATTTTTTTCCACTTTACAAAAAGGAGTAGTCCAAAGCTACCTCTAAATAGTGAATGAACAAAGTTGGTTTAGATGAGAATAAATTGATGGTTCCTCTTCAAATTGTGTCGGTGATATTTAAATACATTTGCCTGAGGGATAAACTGTACTCTCCGACAATTTTTTTCTTTTCTCCATAGACCATCTTTAAATAAAAAAAAATGTTTTAATATTATCTAAAAAAAATGTGTGTTTAATATTGAAACAACGGCAGTAGAATACCGACAGAACACAGGGGTGAAATTCACAAAAAATCGTAGTCCAAAGACAGGGCAAAAACGAGAACACAGAAAACAATGACGTTAGACACAAAACAATGACGTTAGACAGATACAAAGCACAGAACCAAAAATTACAACATTCAGAACAAAGGCACTCACAGTGTGAACTCCAGTGAAACTGAGAGTGACATCAAGTGTTCCTGTAGGCTGGAGAGGTAGGTATATTGCTGCTAAGAAAGGGAAAGTTCACAATGGGGAAATTAAAATCATCACACTTGTCATATAGCTTAGATTTCAAACGTCCATCTTCGTCAATATACAATAAAAAATCCAGGTACGAAGCTGAAGTAGGTGTTTCAGTTGTTTCTTTAATTTCAAGCCCATTTGGATAGATCTGATGTAAATAATCCTTAAAATTAGGATTATTAAGAGAAAGTACTATGTAGCGAAAAATATTTCGTAATGTATTTTTTTTGTCAAATTAGTATAAAGTTTCACATATTGTATTCTCAATGAATAAAGTAGTTGTCATGGGCCAGTGATCTACGTGCAGACAAGAACGATCAAAGGGGTAAATACATGTAGTATAAAATTAAAAAGCAAGAGTTAACATGTCTGCAGTGTTTCCTTCAAGTATACACGGGACGAAGTCGAACTAAAGATTGTCAGATTTCGCCAAATCGACCATAAGTCATACCTAGTGGCAATGTATTTCAAATAAACCTCTTCAGGAAAGTTAATGGGCGGATGTTTTAAGTCCAGCATAATATTTTTTTTTATTTCAAAGGATCTAATGGGGTGCGCTTTGCAAGTACATTGTTCCGAACTACATCCATTTGCAAAACATGTTTCGGATCAAACATTTGATTAATATGAGGAGATGGGCTGAGAAGGAACGTCCGAACTCGTATGTATTCCATGCAATTTTTGAGACTATTTTTGTCTCACAAGAATCAATCATGTATGCTAAAGAATTTGCCTCCTATATGTCATCTTGGTTATTTGTTTCAGCTTATTTCCTGTGCTGATATTTTCTTTCATTGAATTGCCAATCCTTGAACTTCGAAATTGAATCCAACCCGCCCCCATTCAAATTCAAATTGTAGCTCCCTTACAGTGATGTTTCGTATTAATAATGCAAGACCATCCGTATTAAGAATATAAGCATACAAAGCAAACAAACGATAAGGGGACGACTATTGATTTCAAGGGGGATGACATTTTGCTGTACTTTTGAAACTATGTATGATTTGGATGCTTTTGCAAGTCATACAGTGTTTGTAACCGCATCCTTTGTATTCGCCTTTGTCATTAGCATGGGTTTTAATTTAATGTAACAAATTTAACAGCCGCATGGAACAGTCTTGTAAAATACAGTCCCATCGATTCATCAATCTATCAGATCTATCACTTGAAAAACATTTATTACAATCTACAATCCATAAACCCCCCTCTTGGTTCCGTTTCACAGATGATGTCGATATGAAATGGACTGAGTCCGAAGATCGTCTCGATGAATTCATCCAACTTGCCAACAACATTCACCCATCCAACAAATTCACACATGAAATATCTAAAAGCAGCATTACTTTCCTTGATACTAAGACAAGTTGTGAAAATGGTCATATGTCCACTGATATATACTGCAAACCTACGGATAAACACCAGTACCTTTCTCCTCAAAGTTGCCATCTCAGACATTGTACTAAGAGCATACCATACAGCCATGCTCTTAGCATAAAGCGCATTTGTTCATCGGAACAAACTTATCAGAGACAGCTAGGACATCTCAGGTGCCATCTAAAAAAAGAGGGGCTAAAGCAATAAAACCATTAAAAAGGGTTTCAATAAAGCGAGATCGGTGGACAGAAAGGAACTTCTGAAATACAAAGAAAAAAAAGCCCAATAACAGAATACCATTTGTTATAACATACCATCCTGCATTCCAAAATATATCTAACATAATTCGTACGCACTGGACAAATTTACAAAAACATCATACCCTGTCTAAAATTTTCAAAGAGCCTCCTGTTATTTCCTTTAGAAAACCCAAAAGTCTCAAAGATTTCCTTGTCAGAACTGAAATTAAAACCCATGCTAATGACACAGGCGAATAAAAAGGATTCGGTAACAAGCACTGTATGACTTGCAAAAGCATCCAAAACACACAGAGTTTCAAAAATACAGCTACAGGAAACAAGTACACTATTTATTGCAAGGCCACCTGCAAAAATGAAAATGTAGTATATTTATTACAGTGTGGAATTTGTTGTCTTATATGTCAGGGAAACTAAACAGCAATTCAGCAAACGTCTGTCACATGCAAACCTGACCTCCCCCTCAGTAGACATTTCCGCTCTACAGATCATAAAGACGGATTTAACAAGTTGAAAGTTACTGTTACTGACCACAATTCTAGTAGGGACGAAAATAATAGACAGGGTAGAAAAAGTTTCTGGATTAAAAAGCTTAAGACATTATCCATGAGAAGTTAAATTTCCACAGTTTATTTATTTTTTTAATTAACTATATTATTTATACTGATTAACATGTAGTTCTGTATATTCATATTTATTTTATTATTCCATTGCACATTTTCATTTTTTATATTTATTAGTTATCCATCTATTTTGATGAAATATTCAAAATATTTTTGTCGTCATTATTACATCGTTTATCGTAATTGTTTTAATAATCATTCACTCTAACTGGATGACGTAATTAGAATTCGTTATATAGGTGGTGATCTGAATGAAGAATTTTTTTTAATGAAACTGTATCGCAAAGGAAAAATCTGCTTTAAGGACTAATGAATAAACATTCCTTAGCTACAAGAAGCAATGGATCAACATTTACCCATGTTAATGGTCGAGATATTTCTGAAATTGGCTTTTTTTATAATTCAAGAAAAATATGCAAAAAGTATTGTAAAAATTCAACAATTTGATGCAATAGCAAACATCTCTGACCATTATCCACTGAAATTAGTTGTACAACACTGGCATATGGAAATTAGTTTACCAAAGAAAGTTACGAATCGAATTACAAATAAGATTAAATGGGATAAGGTAGATAAGGAGGAATATGAGAAGAAACTAAGTAGTGAAATTAAGGAATTACAAAAGTGTGCTGAAACAAAAGAGGACATATACTTATCATTTAAGGCATTAAACGAAGTGTTGTCCAAAACTGCAAACGAAGTTGCCCCGAAACGCAAAGCGTGTACAAAAAAAACGAAATTGAAATGCATCAATGAAAAAATCAAATTGGCGATCTACAAAATGAAAGAGGCCTTTTATATTTGGATATAACAAGGAAGTTCAAAAGATATAGATAGCATTTTTGTAAAAATCAAGAAACAAGCACGTATCAATCTGAGGAGGGAGTGTAGGCTAGAAGTGGCAACGAGAAGAATAAATTTCAAAACTTAATTGATTGTTGCAAGAACCAACGACCGAAAAACATGTTTCCGTGTAATAAACTCACAAAGAGGAAAATTATCAAGGTATATTTATCAACTGAATGTAGATGACGGTATTTACAAGGATGAGGATATAATGGAAGGGTGGAAGCATTTTTCTAAATTAGCAGAAAAGAAACCTAACTCCAAATGCGGATATCAAATTTATGAAACAGGTCGAAGAAGTAGTTAAACAGATAGAGTCTATATGTCATCAAAAACTTCAGCATAAACCAATCACAAAATCAAAGATAGAACAAGCTATTAAATCATTGAATAGAAATAAAGCAGCTGATTATTATGATATCACAGTAGAACATTTTATATACAGTGGGACTGAACTGTTAGTATACCTCCAATATTTATTAAACAACATATTTGAGCAATGTTATATTCCCGATGAGCTTAGAATAGGATCGTTGTTTCCGGTATATAAAAACAAAGGACAGAATAGTGAAGCACGCAATTATAGAGGTATTACGGTAAATCTAACCTATCCAAAATTATTGAAAAAATCATAAAACACAGAGAAATCAGTAAAATCATGGAGGTCTAAAATCCAATTCAAAGAGGATTCACTGAAAACACAAGTCCGTTAATCGCTGAACTGATTTTAGAAGAATACATACGAGAAAATAAAGACCTTAGAAGGCCAATATATATTGCAATGCTGGACGCTAAATCAGCCTTTGATGTAGTATATGACAATTTCATTAGGAAACTTTTTCAAATAGGCTTATCAATTCAGTCAATTCCATTACTACAAAACTTGTATAGGAGTGCTACTTCATGTATCAACTGGGAAGGGAAGTATTCAGATGTATTAAGTATAGAACAAGGTGTACGACAAGGTGGAACATTAAGTGCTGACTTATGTAAAGTATATATAAACCCTCTGTTGAATCTCTTGTGTGACTCAAAAGTAGGTGGAAAAATTGGAAATATAATTTGCTGTGCACCAACTTGTGCTGATGATATTGCATTAGTAGCAAATAGTCCGCTTGAGATATAAACGATGGTGGATATAGCTGTTGATATTAGTCACAGAAGGATATATGTTACAACCAACAAAGAGTGTAATTCTCCAAGTTAAGACAACAAGTAAGCAGTTGGATACTGATTGTCAATCTTGGACTCTTGATGAAAAACCGATGCCTGTGGGTCGCTAATTCAACGCATATTGGTGTACAAAAGTCACTTACAAATTCTGGAAAATTGACCATTGAGGAAAATATTAAAACGGCTAGAAGAACTGTCTATAGTTTAATGGGCAGGAT